>JAACNH010002261.1:0-43271 GCA_019447015.1 Hymenochirus boettgeri
AACTGGAGGGCTGACTAACACTGGGTAATAAACTGGAGGTCTGACTAAAACTGGCTAATGAACTGGAGGGCTGACTAAGTTCATTAAGCCAGTTTTAGTCAGACCTCCAGTTTATTACCCAGTGTTAGTCAGCCCTCCAGTTCATTACCCGGTGTTAGTCAGCCCTCTAGTTCATTACCCGGTGTTAGTCAGCCCTCTATTTCATTACCCGGTGTTAGTCAGCCCTCTAGTTCATTACCCGGTGTTAGCCGTCTAGTTCATTACCGGTTTTAGTCAGTCCTCCAGTTTATTAGCCAGTTTTTAGTCAGACCTCCAGTTTATTAGCCAGGTTTAGTCAGCCCTCCAGTTCATTAGACAGTGTTAGTCAGCCCTCCAGTTTATTAGCCATTTGTCAGCTCCAGTTCATTACCCAGTGTTAGTCATTCCTCCAGTTCATTACCCAGTGTTAGTCAGCCCTCCAGTTCATTAGCCAGTTTTAGTCAGACCTCCAGTTTATTAGACAATTTTAGTCAGACCTCCAGTTTATTACCCAGTGATAGTCAGCCCTCCAGTTCATTAGCCAGTTTTAGTCAGACCTCCAGTTTATTACCCAGTGTTAGTCAGCCCTCCAGTTTATTAGCCAGTTTTAGTCAGACCTCCAGTTTATTACCCAGTGTTAGTCAGCCCCCCAGTTCTTTGGCCAGTTTTAGTCAGACCTCCAGTTTATTTCCCAGTTTTAGTCAGACCTCCAGTTCATTAACCAATTTTAGTCAGACCTCCAGTTTATTAGCCAGTGTTACTCAGCCCTCCAGTTCATTAGACAGTGTTAGTCATCCCTTAGTTAATTATCCAGTGTTTGTCAGTCCTCCAGTTGATTAGCCAGTGTTAGTCAGCCCTCCAGTTTATTAGCCAGTGTTAGTCATCCTCCAGTTCTTACCTACTGTTAGTCAGCCCTCCAGTTCATTAACCAGTGTTTGTCAGCCCTCCAGTTCATTAGCCAGTGTTAGTCAGCCCTCCAGTTCATTAACCAGTGTTTGTCAGCCCTCCAGTTCATTAGCCAGTGTTAGTCAGCCCTCCAGTTCATTAGCCAGTGTTAGTCAGCCCTCCAGTTCATTAGCCAGTGTTAGTCAGCCCTCCAGTTCATTAGACAGTGTTAATCAGCCCTCCAGTGATTAGCCAGTGTTAGTCCTCCAGTGATTAGCCAGTGTTAGTCCTCCAGTTGATTAGCCAGTGTTAGTCCTCAGTTGATTAGCCACGTGTTAGTCTCCAGTGATTAGCCAGTGTTAGTCCTTCAGTTCATTAGCCAGTGTTAGTCCTTCAGTTCATTAGCCAGTGTTAGTCCTCCAGTTCATTAGCCCGTGTTAGTCCTCCAGTTCATAGCCAGTGTTAGTCAGGCCTCCAGTTATTAGCCAGTGTTAGCAGCCTTCCAGTTTATTAGTCTGTTACGGTTATCTAACCACATCATACAGTTGAAAATTTTACAGGCAACAATGTAAAATAGGAATAGTAGTCTTAAAAAGGGTGTAACTTAACACGGGGTGTTGGCTTAGCAAAATGGGCGTAACTTAAACAAAGTGGGTGTGACCTTAGCAAAATGGGGATGGTCAAAAGTTTGTAATCTACAGTAAAGGGCCACTTGGTTGGATTTGCCCCCAGGCTAAAAGGTCCCAGTCCTCCCCTGCACTGAAAGTCTTGAAGGCGGAGTTAGACTGGAGAATGAAGGAATCTTTGGATAAGTATTACTGGAGATAAAGACTGTACCGGGGGTGAGGACTTAAGGTGGGTACACACAGTAACGATAAAATGCGACGGTAGAAGCGATTTATCATTAGTGTGTGTAGCACATTTCTGAAAGAAACAAGCAATCGAATGTCCACCGTTGGCCCTCCGAGCGTTCAGAAATGCCAGAGAATTACCCTCTGCAGTGTTCGTTCCTGTCCCAGTATAGGGGAGTCAGCTGCGGTAAAAATGTGCATTCCTGAGCATTCTTCCCAATGTTCCCTCTAACTTCAAATTGGCTGTGTGCACAGAAATATATTTTCTGTGCGCATGCAAAGTACATTTTGTGTGCTGCATACCGTAGCACTTACATTCCAGAAGGTTTTTGTGTGAGCACCACTTTATGCTTTACACAGGGAGAATGCTCAGGACTGTGGTGTAGGGGATCTTTGAAAAATGAAAGGCGGATCTGCAGATTTTGTCTGTTATCTTTTATGTGTGTACTCAGGTTTAGTGGTTCAGGTCCTCAACTGGGTACTTAATTGTCCTTTAATTTGCGATAACACCTAAATATCAGGTGTGTTAACCAAAGATAATGAAGTGCTGACCAGCTAGAAGTGCATAATATTAGGTCTGATGGACGCACAATGGTGTATGAACAGCCGTTTCTATGGAAGCATTGTAGACATCGTTATTCCAAATAAATGATTACAAATTGATAAACTCATCTGTATTTTGTCGATTGGGGGAAAAAAAGAGGTAGCCCACTGAAGGCTGCACAATCATTTAGGATTGGTCAGGCTGAACAAATTTGCCTGAAAGACGCTTGTGAAGGTTCTCATTCATCCAGGTCATGGTATATCTGTTTATCAATTTGATCACCTGGACTTGAAGTTTAGTTCTTGAAAATGTTTCGCTAGTCATGACTGGCTTTCTCAATTCAGAATGACTTGTACAACACCCTTAACACCTGGCTGTGTGATGCTAATTGGGATTTTCCAGGGTACATAATTGCCACAGATTCTTGTACAAGTCATTCTGAATTGAGGAAGCCAGTGGATGACTAGCGAAACGTCTTCAAGAACTAAACTTCGAGTCCAGTTGATCTAATTGAATAACAAGATTTGCCTGAAAGACAGTTGGAGTGATTTTTTTTGGAAATTATAGGCAATATTTCACTATGATCAACCAAATATTGGCTGCAGCGGTCAAATGGGCCAAATTATTGGTCTGTATATGCCTAGCCTTAAGGAATAACAAAAGAAAAAAAAACTGATCAGGCTAGGCGGAGAATTTCCGTAAAAACCCTATTATCCAGAACCCACCTTTCATCTTGAAAACTACAGAAGATGGTGTGCAAGGTGGGGAATTACGAATGTATTTACGATGAGAAAACCATCGCTCAGGGCATGGCTACCTAGAGTCAGTCTTTTAAAGTAGTGGAACTGGCTTTTTCTAGGCAGATCACAAGTCTTTGTCACAAGTTTTGTACAAAATAAAATAAACGAAGAATGTGTGTAAGGGTCAGCCAGTCGGTTTGTGTTGTTGACTCAATCAGGGCGATGCACCAACAGGCGCATCGCTCCTGATTTGGAGTTTAAGTCACGCTAACCGATGTTATATCGGTTAGCGTGACTTTAACTCCTTCTTCGCGGGCTGCGTGGCTAACGCGAAAGTTACAACGCAGCTGCCGCAAGCGATGTTATATGCTGAAATCGGCATTTTATTGCGGCACTTTCAATCGCCAGGTAGCGAGTGTCCGAGTGCCGCTATCGGCATATAACATCGCCGGCTGTTTGCACCGGGTTGCCAATAGCGGTGCTCGTGCATCCCCCTGAATGTATTTGTGAAGATTTTGGTTGAAAGAGAAATGTAATAATGTAATAGTAATGGAATATTCTGTTTGTGTGTAGTTTACTGTAGATATTTTTTTGTACACCTGTGTTCACATATAGTGAAACCTGAAGACACTATACAATAGATCATCCAGTGTTTTTTGTTTTACCTGCTTTGTTTTTTTTCCTGCAGCGCTGGTATGAATTCCGAAAACATGGATGTATAATGGGTTCTCTTAGACAGAAAGTGAATATTGCCTTGGATGAGGTCAGTGCACTCTGCATTGTTTCTAATTTACCAATTTATCTGTCTGTTTGTCTATATCAAAATGACACAAAGGAAGAACTGAAGCTTGACCAACCTTTTTTTTTATTAACATTTGTATATCAGTTTAAGGAAGCAGCAAATAAAACTTTAAATGCTAGATAACTGTCAGCCATATGACTAAATTGGGTACACACAGTACAGATTCATATCGGATTCCATTGGAAGCAGTTTGCCATTGCATACAGACCTGGGTACATACAGTACAGATTTATAGCAGATTCCATTGGAAACATAGTACTTTCTATAGAAAGAACAATCAGGTGGCCAATGGGCTCTATTGGCACCCTATTGACTAAAGCTGGCTACACACTACAGATTTTTGAAAGATGACAGGCAAGATCTGCAACATCCTGTCTGCCATCTTTCAAAGATCTGCATACACACAGCCCCACATGTTCTCCCTATGCAATCTTAGGGAGAACTCTTGGGACTGTGTGTTTCCCTCGGGCTCGGCAGACTCCTCTATAGGGTGTCTAGCGTGGCCAAGGGAAATTTTTGTTTTTCCCAAACAACCGCTTGCCGACTGGAACTTTTGTCGGCTGCGTGCTCGTTCGGGAAATCTCTCACCACTAGCAATAAAGCCCAGAAGGTATCGGGGCTTTATCGCTAGTGTGTGTACCTAGTTAAGGAGGCAATAGAAATTTTTCTTTATACTTGACAGATCTCGTGCTGATGATGGTGCATCGAGCACTGGCTTCTTGTGTCTGACGGGAACGGCCTTTAATCAGTATAGTTTGTACCCTGCAGTATATACAAAAGAATGCACTCCTGCTTCAAATGTTCCAACTGCCTTGGTGTATTCAATTCAAATATAAATATCCGCTTCATAAGAACACACTCACAGGACCTTTCTCATTCAATGCTTTTTCACATAATTGACGTGTTTCCGCTCTCAAGAGCCGTCCTCAGGTGAAGACGGCTCATGTGGGAGGGGAAACATGTCAATTATGTGAATAAAGCATTGAATGAGAAAGGTCCCATGAGTGTGTTCTTATTAAGTGAGTTTTCCAGGTTACTTCCTTATGCTAGTACAGAACAGGCTGTCGGCTATTGTTTGTATGGGGAATGTAGATTATTGTCATTGGAATGGTCGACAATAGTCTGCCTGAACCATAGTGTAGCCATGGCAGTTCGACCATTTGTTGGCAAGCCATACAAACATCCGGCCAAACAGACTTTTGGATGATAATTATGGCATTATGTGATTTGACATCGTAGTCAGTCGTTATGGCTTTGGATTCAGTTTATTCCAGTTCACAAAATTACCTACATGTAAATACTCTGAAAGGCCCATATAAAAGCAAGCAGGCCCTTAAACTATTATCTTGTTCTTTCCTATATTTGTTACCACACAGATCCCTGTTTATCAGCGTGGAGGCTCCATTATTCCATGCACACTAGGACTGGTAAATCCACTGGGTGGAGGATGAATTTCCATATGAGTTGTGTGTAGCACTAGACTCAAAGGTAAATTTAATCACTGTAGACTTTTCAAAGGTTCTAATCTCTTTGAACTAATTGAAAACATGAATGTATATAAAATAAAGGTCGGTACACACAGCGCTACGCACAATCTGTACATAACGTCCATTTTGTTCCCCAATCTTTAATGTATGGGCGTCAGTCAGGCTCCATTGATGATCTGCGGGTCATATCATCATCAAGCACCCATACATTAAAGGATATTTGGGAACAATCGTGTGTGTGTTGGGTGTATCAAGTCAAAACATTATTAGTATTTGAAAGTTTTGCACTAGTTGAGTGTCCCTTCATCTTTGTTTAATGTATGTATTATGGTTCCACGTGGCTGGGATTGATAGGGAGCCCCTCTAACTGATAACAATCTTAAAACTGGTTGGCCAGACGAAAACATCACTGATCCCACAATTTGTTATGACTTTACCCATGTCCAATCAATCTTTCGTCCAGATAACCAATCGGATATTGACTGACAGTAATCAGTCAGTCAGCGCGAAATATCTGCCGTGTGTATACTGCCTTACTTTTCTATTATAGAAGTGATTGTATGGGCCTTTAGCCCTAATCATCTTGCCAGGTTTTCTACCTGTGCCAACTAAAAGCACAATTTTCCAAGCAAATCTTCACATGACCTATAAAGTGGATTTTACAGGTAACATTTTATGTTGCTTGAAGTTCCAGTCAGCAGATTAAATGGTCATGAGCAGCAGGGCCGTCTCTAGACTTTTTGCCACCTGACACAAATTCGAAATGCTGCCCCCCCTCGCCACCGGAAGGGGGTGTGGTTTTATAATTGGAAGTGGGTGGTTGCTTTGTCCGGAAGTGGGATGTGGCTTGTTCAGATGTGGGGGGGCTTATACATATGATTTAACTTGTGTTATTATCATTGTATTACATATCATTCCTCTATATTACAATACATTGAAGGACCCACCCTCTAGAATAGTATCCCCAAAGATCATCTATCTATCTATCTATCTATCATCATCATCTCTCTATATATCATCTGTCTATCTATCTATCATCTGTACTATCTATTTATCTATCATCTGTCTCTCTATCTATTATCTATCATCAATCATCTATTATCTATTTACTTTTATCTATCATTGTCTATCTTATCTATCATCTGTCTATCTATCTATCTATCATCTGTCTATCTATCTATCTATCATCTGTCGTCTATCTATTATCTATCTATCATCTGTCATCTTTATATCATATCTATCTATCATCTATCCATCTATCTATCTATTCATCTATCTATCTATCTACCTATCATCTGTCTATCTATCTATATCTATATCTTCTATCTATCTATCTATCTATCTATCTATCTATCTATCTATCTATCTATCATATGTCTCTCTATCTATCTCTATCTATCATCTGTCTCTCTATCATCATCTATCTATCTATCTATTGTTTATCTATCTATACTATTGTCTGTCTGTCTGTCTATCTATTATCTATCTATCTATCTATCTATCTATCTATCTATCATCTGTCTATATTATCATCTATCATCTATCTATCATCTGTCTATCTATCTATCTATCTATCATCTTTATCTATCTATCTATATCTGTCAGTCTATCTATCTATCTATTTATCTATCTTATTCTGTCTATCTATTTATATATTCATATGTCTCTCTATCCATCTATCTATCATCTATCTATCTATCTACCTATCATCTGTCTATCTATCTATTTATCTTTCATCTGTCTATCTTCTATCTATCATATGGTCTATCTACTATTCTATCTATCATCTGCTCTATCTATCATCATCTATCTATCTATCTATTGTTATCTATCTATATATCTATTGTCTGTCTGTCTGTCTATCATCTGTCTATCTATCTATCTATATATCATTCTATCTATCTATTATCATCATCTGTCTATCTATCTGCCCACTGCCGAACCTTCTGTGACTGTGCCATGAGGGAACTGGAACCTGTGCTGATAGTGCATGGTGTAGTAGTTAAACCACTGTGCCCCCCCACCAGCTAGACCCATGCAGGAAGGGCTCAAGCCCAGGAAAATTAAATTGGGCACTTGGGGTGGGGTATAGTCAGAACCCATCCCTTACAGTTGTTAGTTACAGGTTGGTTAAGATCATTCAATATGGATGTTGTCTTGCCTTAAGAGGAGATTGGAACGGAACTGACACACACTCGAGCCTGCAACCTTAGGCCACAATGCTGCGCTGCTAGGAAAGCCGCAGGTACTGTCCTGCACGGGCCGAACAGGCCTGCTGACGTCACGCACGCTGGACGCAGCGCACGCGATTATCCAGGAAGCAGCTGCGCTGATCGAAAGCTGCCGCTGCGTTCTGGTACCGGTGCATGCCTGGACAGAGAGGATGCACACAGTTCAGAAGAATGCACACAGTATTCATCCTTTGTGCACCCCCCCCCCCCCAACAGATTAGGCAGTGGGGTGGACGCCGGCCTCCAGTAAAAAAAAAATGTTGTTTTTTTTTTTCTGCCTTCCCTACAGGGTGCCGCTTCGCTACAGGGTGCCGCTCTGCATTGTGCTGCACCCTGCATCATTAGCGAGGCGGCTGATGAGCAGACTCGCACAGCTGCATTCTTTTTTTAAATCAACAGTTAGCTGCTTGCATTCAATCATCATTAAAATTTGTTCATTCACACCTTGCTTGCTTACAGGCCAAAGGTACTTATCATAAGATTCCAGATAAGATTGCTTGTTTGAATTTATAACCTGATGGATTTCACTGCCTGTGAAAACTGCCTTCTAAAGGTTTGTAGACACTGGCAATTTGGCACCGAGTAACAAACCCGATAAGATGCATTCGCACAACGAACGCCCCCGACCAAATGAATACACATGCACAATTCTAGTCGAAACGGTCGTTCACCACGCGAATGCATCTCAGTTGCTCAGTGACACCATCGGAGTGTGTACGGACCTCAATGCTGATATTTTCGATCCAACTGACTGGTAGTATCTCATGGTCTGGGTGGAGGTGGCTGCAACCGAGCTTGGTCACCATTTGGTCTGTCAGTAAATCATGGCCGATTGTATGATTCCCTTTATTCGATTTTTCGGTGAACATAGTGGGGAGTGATCATTGTTCTCTGCTTTGTGGGAGTTCTCCAGATTCCCCTTCCCTCTCCATTCAAACAAAACAGGCAGGGACAAAAATGGCCCCTGACACTCCCCCTCTTCTTCCCGATCTCCTTGATTCCCTGCAGAGCCAGATTAAGACCAAATGGGGCCCAAGGCACAAGTCAGATTTCTGGGGCCCCCCCTAACGTTCCATTACACATTACCACCAGCACATATCCCTGGCACCACCCACATACCCCTGTCACCACCAGCATACCACCAGGATGTGACAGTGGTGATAGGGGGGTGTGCTGTTGGGGCCACAAAGAATGTGCTGGAGGGACCAGAGGGGATCATCCCCCTGGCACCACCAGCACACCACCAGGATGTGCTGGTGGTGCCATGGGTGTGTGCTGATGGTGCCAGGGGGATGTGCTGGTGGTGCCAGGTGGGTGCCCCTCTGGCACCACCAGCACATCTCCCTCTGGCACCAACAGGCATTTTGTTTATGCACTGCAGCATAACACCATCACCCTCTCCCACCCCCATCGGCACACAACTTTTTGTAAAGTGTTTGTGGAGGTTCTCATTTATCCAGGTCATGGTATATCTGTTGTATTCAATTAGACCAACTGGACTTGAAGTTTAGTTCTTGAAGATGTTTCGCTAGTCACCCGACTGGCTTTCTAATTCAGGCTTTTCTCAATTTCTGAATTGAGAAAGCCAGTCGGATGACTAGTGAAACGTCTTCAAGAACTAAACTTCAAGTCCAGTTAATTTAATGAATACAAAAGATAAACTTTTGTTAAAAACTAAAAGTTTACACGGTACACCTGGGTAGGTACCTGTGGTCAGGAGGACAGAAGGACTCAGCTGTGGCTATCAAACTCAAGATTGGGCCCATGGGGACTTGGAAGTTTATTGTCCACCAATTCTGCTCCTGCTCCTGGCAGGCTGTGCTCGCCTGAACACCAGATCAGATCCAGCCGAGGCAGTGGGGAACTTACACGCTCAATGACCACGCAGGCGCAACAGCAGAGTCTGATGCGCAGCGCGCCAACGCCTCCTGAGTGCTGACTGGCTGCTGTGTCTGATTGGAAGCCGGCCAGGCCCCCGCAACAATATTTTAAAGGTAAATGCGGCAAAATGACGAAATTGTGTTTATACATACACTGGGGCCCTGGATAGCTCCCAACGGGCCCTCCTGCCACCTGCCTTGGGATCCTTGTCTATAATCCAGCCCTGATCCCTAGCTTTAAACAGCTGATCACTGTGTACTCAACCAGCTGTTTAAAGCAGGGGATTAAGGTTCCAGTCGAGATCTGGGGGTCCTCTTAGCCCCCCCCCCCCTCTCTGTCACGGGAGCTGTAGTTACGCAGGCTATCCACTCACTGCCAAGCAGCCGTCTGTCCTAAGACAATATTTGATGTCTGTACATAGCTTTATATTGCATGCAATTTGGTCAACTGGACAATATTAGCGAAACAGTTAGCCGGCCCGAGATAACTGGCTACATGGACTAGCCTAATAAGAGCTAAGAAGTATTTTGGTTCTTGATTGATTTTCATTTTAAATCTTTCTTAATTATTAATTAACCATAGAACATTTATGTTTCAGTCAGAACAATTGATTTTGCTTCACTATTGATTCCTTGTAGTCATTATTAAAACACCTTTGGTTGCTTTATATAAAATATGTCTTAGCATGGGTCACATAATTACCCATAAAATCTTTTATTTTTTACTAGCTGCTAGTGTAAAGTAAGGTTTGTATTTTGCATTATTCATTTTGTAAACAACTGGCAACATGTATGCCAGCCTGTATATCTAATGTAGGTAAATATTCTGATTGGCTTGATCAAGTCGATACCAACTGTGCATGGGCATCTGATCAACTGTGTGGCAATATCGGGCAGTCAATCAAATGAACCATTTCCAATGTTCCAACATTTCCCATGCAATGTTCCCTCTAATTAGAAATTGTATGTGTGGCAGATATACATTTTACAAAATTAAATTGTTGTGCTACGTACCGCAGCACTTATTTTCCAGCAGATTTTGTGTGCGCACCCCTTTAAACTGTGTGTGCATTCCTGCAGAGTTGTGTGCGCAGAAATGTTCTAATATAAACACCACACAGACAGTTACACACACCTACTGAAACACTCCACCTACCCTCACTTTCCATGACAACCATACACATAATAAAAATAGATGTATTTAATCTGAATCCATTCTAAAAAGTATATGTTCTCTTTCATTACCTAGGAAGGATATTCTCTTTCAAAATGCAGCCTTTCAAGCTAAATGTAAAGTTTAACTTAAACTTTTCTTTCTAGTTAGAACATTAATGGCACAGCTAGACTCAAAGTATAGGTAAACAAGTAATAAACAAAATGTAGTTTATTTAATATGAAGTTCAACATTTAATCAGTGCTATTAATCTGCAGCAAAGAATTAGATGTTTTCATGCTGTAAGTTTATTAATTCATAGTTGGGCTTGCCCGTCCCCTAAACCTAGCCAAACATAAACCTGTTCATTGTGCATATACTGCCCAGCTTTTTTTGCAAATGAGAGGGGAGCTCTATAGCCTTAAACTAAACTATTTTACTTGATTCCCTAGTGACGTCTCTATATTACACAGAATCCTAGGTATATACACAGCGTACTCTGACATTTCTGCGACATCTAAAGACCGTCTGATTCGATTGTAAAAAAATGAATGAGTCAGGATTGTCGAGCAAGAACATCTGAAGGAAACAATTGCCAGACCCAAAGTGCACTATGTAAACATCAGACAGATTCAATGATAGATGTGTAAATAGTGCATGGCCAACTTTAGGCCCTCAATCTTCACATCTTTCATCTTTCTATGTCGGAATAAAATAATGTGTGCTCTGTTACAGTATCTACACCCTGTGCAAGATGCATTAAAGAAAGACGTCATGAATTCTGTCTTGTTCTCCAAATCAGGGTTCGGCTGAAGGGAGCTCTTTTTAGATGATGGTCATTCATTTGAGTACCTCCAAAAAATATGTTTAGTTACAGAAGATTTGTTTACCAAAGACATATCCTTACTGCAGGTAATGTGAGACTGTCCATTGTGTTAACATTCTTTGTTACAAGTGTTCAACGTAGACTCAGGGCATGCTGCAGTCAGTTTTATTACGGTTGTGGAATTTCCCCTGCATGCATTTTTTGAATAGAATACATAGAATAGTTTTAAACATCTTTTTGGATTTTCTCATTGAAGTTAACGTTATTTTTATGGTTAAAAAAATAATATTGGGGGGTTGAACAGGGAGAAGGATTAGTGTTCAGGCAACACGATAAAGGAGCCTGGAAATCCCATTTAAATATGATGATGCAGCCACATGCAACGCAAGTGTCATGACTGACTTTCTTTCGCGCCCCAAACAATTTGTGTATACTGCACATTATGCACTGTATTGGTGATTTTCTACATATCAATCACTTCACACTCCTTAGCCACTCCCTGCAATAAAGGGTGTCCTAGATTCCACCTGATCCATCTATTAGCTAAAAGTAGTATGCATTATTTTCTAGGTCTGCCGACACAAAGGGGAAATACCAATCACAGTCAATCGTGGGATGGGAAGGTGAAGTTGATGGGTGTTAAAAACAGCCTATGGAAGTTATTGTGCACAGCACAGGTGGGTGCCTATGTTATTGTGACTGAGGTCAAGGATTAAGTGGAAAGCAAGAAATGGTGGCACCAAATCAAAATAATTCTGTATATCTTAAAGGGTCACTATAATCTCTCAAACAACTTTACATGATCTGAAACTACAATCTGAGAGAAGTAAAATGGTGGTATTCACATTATCTTTGTGCTTTGTCATTAAAGGGCATGTATAGTGAAAACAACACATTGCCCCATTGCAAAGTTAAATTCATGTACTCTGTGCTGCCTAAATCCTACTCTGTGTCAGTGACTTTGTTTAACCATGGTGTCAGATCTCCCCCTTCCCCCTCCCCTCTGTTACCTCCTCCATGTCTCAACTCCGGCTAACCGACAAGCTTATCATGTGCAGAGTGGAGTTAAAGTTCAACATCTGAAAAATGCCAATAGAAAGCAAGCGTCCTGGAGACATAGGAGATCAATACAGATCTCTCTCTTTGTGGCCATCATCAATCAGTGAAAGCTATTAAGAAGGGGGGTCAAGTGCAGCCTTAATCTGCATCAAAGCTACCTCTCTCCCCCTGCTAATGCTCTTATCTCTATGTTTATTACAGAGAGGGAGGGGGGATCACGTCACAGGGATTTGATTGACAGTCCAAGTAGGAGTAGAGGAATGCAATCACTATTCTCCTAACTGGTGTATCTCAGTACAGAGAGGGAATCTGAAAAAAGTGAAGACTCTCTGAGGGTGTGTGGGGAATTAGAACACATGGAAAGAAAGAAAAAAAAGTTCATTTTCCCACTATAGATGCCCTTTAAATTATTAATGTTAGTGATGCTCCTAATTCCCCCCAACCCCCCTTACTCACTGCCTTCTTGTTGTGTCTGCGACACTTATAAGTTCTGCACAACCTCACCATGGACACTGGCTTGCTTACACATCTCCCCCTCTCTCCCCCTTGCTTTCTTTTCTCTGCTGATTCTCATAATTGTTGCAGAAAGTGTGCTGGCAGACAGCTAAAGATCCATGATAAATGTTGACGAGGCACCAAAATCCAAAATGTGGACTGTCCGAGAATTATGAAAAACACCATTTTCTGTTCCCAGCCTTAAGTAATAAATGGGAAGTCTGTTTAGATCCACTAATCAATCCCTTTGCAAATCAAAGACTGACCAATGTTAAATCTGATGCATAATGGGCCAAGAATAATTTACAATGTTAAGCTTTAAGGTGTTCATACACTGTACTTTACTTCATATGTTCCCTTGACGTTTTCAAGACCTCTGAATAAGCCTGTCCCATTCTTTTTTGCAGTCGAGTTGTGATTGCAAAATGTATAGGCCAGGCAGGAACGTCAGAAGATAAGAATTGCTGTGTAAAGCACGGTAGTTAGACATTAGATATATTACACATTCGTCATGGAAGAACATCGAACTAAAAGTAACGTCTTACTAGTGTATGGCCAGCATTACTCTTCAACCCGAATACAATAATTCAAAGGGGAACTGTGGTCTCCAAACAAGTTAAGTTTAAATGAAAGGCCAGTTTCCTCATACATGCATCAACCACCTCCATACATGCTCCACAGCCCAAGATACACAGAAATGACGACCAGAAAGTTAATGGTGGGGGCTGACTTGTGACATTCCTGAGGCTTCACCTGCACAGTGCCGCCGGCGAGCACAGCCTCAGACTCCCTCAGTGTGTGAGGGAGACAGGAAGTCTCCTCCTCTTTGCTGTGTGAAGTCCTGACAAAGAAAGTAAGGGAATCTACAGCCCTTCTTTCACTGTGTGAAAACAGCATTTTCAGGCTTCTCTCTTTGCCTGAAAAGGTTTGTTTCCACAGTTTTCTGTAGGGGGGGTCTGAGTAACCCACAGCACCATGAGTGGGTGGGGCTTAGGCACTGATGACCTGAGTGGAACGGGGCCACAGCACCAGTGAATGGGCGAGGCCACAGCACCCATGAGTGGGCGGGGCCATGTGGCTGTAAGATAATGGGCCATGGGGGGCCTGCAAGTGGAGGGACCATGGGGTCCATGAGTGGGAGGGACCAGGGGCTGCAAAGGGGAGGAGGATGGTGATGCTGCTGCCAAATCACACACAAAAATGTAAAACATCTTCAAAAAATATGCAAAATAAACAATGGAAATAAATTGCAAAAAGGGGAGCAATTCCTATCCATTTACCTAAAGTCATTTTGGACCACAGTTCCTCTTTTAAGGTCATTAAGATCACTGCATTCTAAAGGTGCCAATACACATGTGACTTGGTCGCTAACTCACAATAGATTCCATAGACAGTAATATACATACTTTATATGGAACGATTCATTTGTTCAGACCATATACTGTAGCATAGTGAAAATGTTTTGTACCGATAGGTTGTGATACCAATGGCTAGTACCTTGTCGTCTTTGCAATCTATCCAATCCGCGGTATTAACAATGTATGGGCACCTTTACCTACATTAGGAATGAAGAACAAAGCACATATTTTAAAATGCAAATTGCCACCAATGATTGACAAAATTCTCTGCAAAGCAATGTTAAGGCTCAATCTAGAATACGGTATGCAGAAAAGTTGGGAATAAGGTAAACACAAAGGACAAACTAAATTACCAAGGTTAATGGAGTTTAGATGTGAAGACAGACTATGTTAGTTTGAAAGCGGAGGAGTTTGAAAGAGATCTAATGACTTTAATAGAGATTATTATAATGGCTTATGCCTTTATGGTAAACTCTCTGGGGGCTCTGTTCACAAATAGATTGTTAGAGTACATGTGGAGGATTGCTAGGGATTTCATCATTTTACACTTGGAGTTAGGAAGTTTTTCCCCTATTGGTACAATTGTATATGCCATCAGACTTTTTTACTCCCTCTGTATCAATGTTAGGTTGGCATAACATGTAGTGTAAAGGCAGGCATACATGTTTTTGATTGATACGACTGATCAGCTGAAAAAAATTCAAACCATGTGTGGCTTCCAAACCTGCCGGAAATTGTTCAGACATCCTACCAGATGGATTGCTTAAAAGGTTGAATTACATGTGTTAAGAGTCAAATGTGCAACTCTAATTTGTTTTTTAATACAGGAAACAAGGTGAGCGTGGTCTTTACCTACAACCACAGGACTCTCTCTGCTGAGCCTGGAATCACTTTCACTGTGTGTCTCTGCTGATTGGGAGATCCACGTCAAAACAAAATGATAAATGGAGGGAACTACAAAATGTGCTGCTGTTGGTTTTTTTCTTGGCTAAAAACCACAAAAGGTTTTATACCCCATATAAGGCTAGGCACACATGGGCCGTTATTTTGGCCTGACCTACTGCCCACTGAGATATTTGGTCAATCTAAAATGTGACCTGGAATTTGTGCCACAACCACTATAAGCTGTAGATTTCTAACAGACATATCTGTAAATCTATTGGTAGAAAATCAGGTGGTAGTTGGCCTGTGTGATTTACATATGAATACAATATTAATATTCTTCTAATGAGAAGAAATCATGGGAAGGAGATAGAGCTGCATGAAACAGTGCTATTAAAAATCCCCAAATAGATCAATCGATCTATTGGGGATCAAATCGATCAAGCGTAAACTACTAGGGGAGCAGACCCTGCAACCGCAAGGGCCCATATTCTTATTTTCCCTATGACAGATATAGCCTCCTCCCAGAAAACCACTGTAGATGAAGCAGGGGGGGGGGTATCATAGTTTTGTGGGGAGCCCAGTGATTCCTAGTTATGCCACCACACCACTGACTGTTTCCTGTTCCTGTTTCAGCTGGTGTTTTAACAAATAAGTTTTAAGACATAAACACGGCATATTGTTTCTTTATGCAGATCATAATACAGCTTAAAGGGACACTAAAATGAGATTTAAGTTGCTTCCATATGGATCTATTAATCACAGGTAGGTAGGGTAGCTTGCTTCCACAGGCGATGCAGGGTTAAACTTACCTGTTGGCAATCCATTTGCAGCTTCTGAACTGCAGATGGTGCGCTGTCCTGACCTGCCTCCTATCTTTTAGGTGTGCATGCCAATATGGAATATAGGAGGCAAATCAGGACAAGCGGGCCATCTGTGGAGTGGAGCACCAGCAGGTAAGTTTAACAGCACATCACTGAGTTCTGTCATTTACAGGAAGGGGGAATACGCTGTCCTACCTCCCTGAGAATTTATGAATCTATCTGGAAGAACGTAAAATGTTATTTTTTGCCAGTTTAGTATCCCTTTAAAAGACAACTCTCCTGAAAACATCTACTAATGTATGGACAACATATTATCAGTTGCCAGTGTTTGCATTTGTTGACAATAAAAAATGCTGTAAGATCTGTAAGGCAAAACCACTCAGTGTTTTCGCGCGTGTAATGGCCCTTTAAAGGGTATGTCCACCCTAGAATACAATTTTTAATATAAGACTCCCCATGGGCTCCCAGCCCCAACCGCTATATTTTTTTTTAGAAAGCCCCCCAAACTCTACTTACCTCCCCTCTTTCCTCCGCCGCGCTCCCGGCCTCTGTGCGAGGAAAATGCAAGCAGAGGGGCGGGGGACCGGCAGCCGCGTCTGTGATTGGCTGAGCGGCAGCAATCACGGACGCGGCTGCCGGTCATTCAGTGGCAGCAGAGGAAAGAAAAAGAGTAAGTAAGAGTTTGGGGAGCTTTTTAAAGATAAAAATATAGCGGTTGGGGCTGAGAGCCCAGGGGGAATCTTATCTTTTATGATTTTACGCTAGGGGGAAGGAATCGGGTGAGGGAGGGGGAGAAGGGCTGCAGTACGAATGCCAAACTTCTCCCGGAGGCCAGGTAGCAGGCAGAGTCCTATATGGACTCTGCTAGCCTCCTGGTGGGCAGTTTTTGGGACTTTGTTGGGGGGAATACAGGAGAAACCTATGGAGCTGGGATTGTGAGGTAAGGATTACCTACACTACAGGATGGGGCCAGTAGTTGGGGGGGATTATTAGTTTTGGGGGGGTGGACATGCCCTTAATTTAGTGCAGATCGCTTGAGTCAAAACACCCTTATATATGATGAACAAGGTATCTGTTTCCAGGACCAATGAGATAACTGCATTATCTGGGGAGAAGAAGCAAAATGAACCATTTTTGTTTGGTTGCCTTGTTTTAGTTATGGAACAGAGATCGCCTAGGGAAGTAGAAATCCCCTTTTACACTACGCTGCTTTGCATAAATTACATACCTGTTTGCAACGTGTTATTTAAACTCGCTGGCTTATGTGCTAGAACGTCCGCTGCTGTTCCAGAATCCACCAACCTTGTGTTTCTATTTTTGTGTAAATAATCATTGGCAGGGAACGGTGCAAGGTACCTAATATAACCCTGAGTAAAAATTTTTATACAAGCAACCTTGTAATCTACGCTGGATAGATTCATGTAACTACGCATTTAGAATTGTCTAATGTAATACGGTAAAACAACTATAAAATAAATCCTGTTACCTTGTGTGGTGTTTTTTAAACACAGAACTGCTTATCCTACATAAAACCACATCAATGTATCATAGCCTAGATCTGTGCAGCCAATCGTAGCACTTTCTAATTGAACTGCACCACCACATCCTGCCTTAAGGGATTTCAAGCTGTAATCCACTCAAGATGATGCACCAGCTCTGACTGGCAGACAGGTCCAATAAGCTTTTGTTAGATAGGCTGCCTGATGTTACAGACACACTCACAATAACATAACTATCATGTGAGTCTGTAACTCTCCTTCTCCAGACATTTGCCTTAATTTGCCCAGAGATGCAATGCTAACTGTATCTGTTAGCGTGACATTAATACAAAAAAGTATTAAAAACTTACATGGAGTAAGATTTACCCAGAGCTGCACAGCATCTGGGGAATCTCCCTAAATGTGTCTGTTAATGAAAGGCATAATAAAGTCATTAAGATTTATTTCCAGATATCTTAATTTCATTAAAGGGGAACTAAAAGGGTTAATTCAGATATTTCCTATCGGCTGAAGCCAGGGCGAGGACCTAAAAAAGTGAACCAACAATTTGCGGCAAATGTTTTCCCATGATTCCTTTCCTTCAGAAATTTGTAATAACAGCAATGTACAGGAATCACACACAATCACATTTCAATTATAGGAGAACTATCATGTGCATTAATTTAAAAAAAAACCCAGTTAAATAAAAAGTACTTGGGACAGGGATATTATATGGATAATATAAGGTGGTAAAAATAGGATGGTAATTCCTACCTCCCAATATTGTTTCTGTGAGGAGCAACCAGCACAAAGAAAAACTGGATGTGCCAGTCTTTCGTCCGGCTTCTGTGCTTTAATACAGGACTAATGGCAAATGTATGTACTGTGAGGAGGAATATTTATCCGACCTCCCGCCCCATGACATTTTATTTTACAAAGTGATCTTTAATCTATTTTCAATTGTTTGTTTGGACTCATTACAACATTTGGGGTGCTTGGGAAAAAAAACTAGTTCATTAGGTGCCAATACACTAGGACCTATGCTTGTGGAGGTTCTCATTCCTCAGGTCATGGTATATCTGTTGTATTCAGTAAGGTCAACTGACGTTTCGGTAGTCATCCGACTCGATCTCGGTGTGAACAAAGCAACAGCCTCGTCCCACACTCTACCTACACGCGTTTCACCCACAATGCATCAGTGCGCAAGGGCTCTATCAGGAGGAGGAGATCCTGATGAAGCCCTTGCGCACGTTTCGGGGTGAAACGTGTGTAGGTAGAGTGTGGGACGAGGGTGTTGCTTTGTTCGACTGGTTCACCCAAATCCCCTTCCCCATGTTGGCACTTTAAGTTCGGAGCGATTCCAATACAGAGGGAGTCTTTCTCAGTGTTGTCATTTTCCTGAGAAAGGTCGGGACCGAGTTTACGACCATGCTACTGCAGTTGGAGGTGTGTCTCAGCTTGCCGTTTTCACAAGGAACGTTAGGTCCAAGTAAAGAGGTAAAATACCTGTTGAAGAGTAATTCACGGTCTCCTAATCAGTACTGTCTGATGTTTCCTTTGCGTGAAAACTGTTCCTAATAATATCAGGATAGCTGCTACTTTTGTAAGGCACACTAACCCAACAGAGGTTACATCTCTTCAGCTGACTGATGGGATCTCATTATTTGTTGCTATTTATCTCGTTCACAGCTTACAATGAGACGGATTTATGACTAAACATCAACTGGGACTGTGGGATCATTTGGGGGAAAAGGACAGGGTCAAGCACAGCCTGGACTACATTAGTTAGCAGTCAGGGAGCCTGACTACGATATTGGATTGTGTTTTGATGTTTATTGTGATTTTTTTACCCGTATATACTTGAGTATAAACCCAAGGTTTTCCGGCTTTAAAAAAAGCCTGAAATCTTACCTTGGTTTATACATCAAGTCAATCATCTCCTACCTCGTCCGGTGGCCGACGCTCCGCATCCTCTGTGCACTTCCGTATGATGTCATTAATCGGCGAGTGTGACATCATCCAGAAGCATAGAGGTGTGGGTGAGGAGCAAGGGCCGCGGACAAGGTAGGAGAATACCACAAAACAGGAGGAGTGCACAATACTTACAAATAAGAGAAAAAACTCCTTTATTTGTGCATACTGTATGCACGAATAAAGGAGGATTTACCCTATTTGCAAGTATTTGGCTACAGCAGATGTTTGAAAAACTACAACTCCCAGCAATAAGCAGTGGCTAATACTTGTAGGGGTTACATGTGTGGGATTTAAAGGGCAACTAAGCAAAAACAATACCGAAATCAGAAGGAGACGTGTTATATTGTGCCTTCTGATCTGTATAGTTTTGAGGCTGTAGTTGCTCGTTAAATGGACAGACAGTATTTCCCATACAGTAGTCCCACACGTAATACCATACTGGATTGGCTATTACTATATGGGACTACTGTATGGGAATTCTGCTGTCCATTTAAGGGCAACTAAAGCCTCAAAACAATACAGAATCAGAGCAGGGTGGTATATTTCACCCTCAGTTATACTGGGTAGGTTTATATTGATGATTTTAATTTCTATCATGTTAGCACTTGCATTTAGATTTCTTCACATTCGGGGAGATTCAATAAAAGTTCTTATCGTTAAAATGGTGCTAATTTTGCCCCAACAATCAGATTTTGTTAAACATTTGAAAACTAACATCTGATGGTTGGGCAAAATTAGGACCTTTTAAAGATAAGAACTTTTATGAATAACCCGATTGTTTTTGAAGTCATTTAGATGTGAATCTAATCTAGCGTGTTTTTTATTGAAAATCGGATACAATAGGTGTTCCTGTGTTTTAAGGTCTTTTGGTCAGGGACATACTATGGGCTCTATTAGTCTTTGCAGCTTGTTCCCCATTCTGGCACCGTTTACACAGCGCTCCACATTCGTCAATCCAAGGTCTGTGCACTCTCATACCGACTTTTGTTGGGCTTTACCATCTTTACCATCTACTTTGTATAGGCTGTGGACGAATGCTGTTGAGAAATATGTTGTTGATATTTATATACCCATTGTAATCACCAGAAAACAAAACTAAGTTTATTTGCTTCAGGTACGTAGGTTTCAAACGTTAATGTTTCAAAGTTCTAAAATCTGTATGGGGCCCTGCGATTTCTAGCTACGCCATTGGCCGTCATATTAATGTACAAGAATTATCATGTTATTCTAAAACACATGGATCCCTATCTAGGATTAATCATTGTCTTTACTAATATGTCTGCCGGTCCGGGGATAAACGAAATCACTACCTACCTAGAAGCATTTCTGACATTCCCTGTCCTAATTAAAATGCAGAAATAGCCAGTCACTATCTAGGGGCATGGAGGTGTCCAGCCATTCTGGCTTACACTGGTATCAGAGCCAGACCCTATACCAGATCACATAGAATTCTATTTTACTTAAATCACAAACGATTCAAAATAGGATTAAATGGGAGCATTAAAGCAGTTTCTCCAATGCACCTACAATCATTGATAATAATTAAAAAATGCTTCTCAAACAAAAGAACATTAATGAAACAATCCCTTCAGGAGCTAAAACACATACATAGGACAAACTTCTCCTGAAGACAAAAACCAATAGCAATCTGACACAGAGGGCATATAATACTGTTCTCACAGAAAAAAATCACGAGGAAGGAATTCTTTAATAAACAAGATATTTGAGAATGGGCACCAATCGGCAGAATATTGGCAAGATTAGCTCATGGACCAAATAAGAAATGCAAGGGACAACTGTTACTGACACAAGATATTTAGAAGCCCATGCTAACTTCTATTCTAATCTGTAACTTCCCACTTTACAATCTCCCACAAAGAACTGCACAGATTCTTAGCAAAACATACCCTTCCCAAACTACCTAAGCTTGACTTTTGACACTAGAAGCGGGAAATAACAGAATCAGAACTAAGAGGTGCCCTAGAAGGCATGGCAAAACAAAATCACCGGGACCTGATGGCCATACCTGTGGAAGTATACAAGAAATACATGGAACACATAAACACAAATCTACTCAGACTATATGATGCCTTTCAGAAAGAAAAGCTACCCCCCTCTATGTACGAGGCAACAATCACACTGCTACTAAAATTAGGAAAAGACCCTCAGGACTGTAACTCTTACCGTCCTATATCCCTTTAAATGTAGATTACAAAATACTGGCAAAGATCTTAGCCAACAGCTTCAAAGAGTCATTCTAAATCATACACCTCGATCAAAGGGCTTATGCCCAGTAAGTCCACGTCATAAATATCCGGAAAACAATGATAGTAGCCAAGTCGACCGGACAACTCTGGAATTAGGGTAATGCTCTCACTAGATGCCCAAAAAGGCATTTGATTCGGTTTGAATACCTTTTATGTGGCTTGTCTGAACCGTTTTGGCTTTGGACCTAATTTTGTAGATGGGTGAAGCTGTTTTATGCATGCCCAGTAGCATCCCTTAAAAGTAAAAGCATCCTGTTTACACCCCTTCCCACTAACCAAGGGAACTAGGCAGGAGGAGCCAGCTTTCACCATATCTTTTGCACTTGACATAGAACCCCTAGCCAGAAAATAGAAAATATCACAGTTTTCACTTAGGACAAAACACAGCAGTACTCAGCCTGTATGCTGATGATGTAATCCTATATCCTAGCAGACCCTGACATGTCATCAGATCGGCACATGATGTTTACAATGTATGGCCCTTTTCCGGTCTTAATAACTGGCACAATCATGTCTTTTCCAAATAGAAGACATATCGATCTCCCTCCATTTGCCAGAGCTCTAGTACCTTCAGTTAAAGAATTCAGATACTTGGGTATAATAATCACAACAAACCCTGCAAGACTTCTACTCATCCAATATAACTCCACTATGAAATTGGTTAAAACCCAAAAACCCAAATCTGGAACAAATTGCCCATTAATCTAATCGGCAGGATCAACCTGATTAAAATTATTTTACTCCCCAAAATTCTATAGTCCTACAACACAGCATGGTCCTGTCCCAGAATCCTTTTTTACTTTCATACAAGTATATACTAGAGTGAGATTAAACTGCTACAGAGACCCAATACTTGAAGCGAAACTGGCGATGCCAGACTTCAAACTATATTACCTGGCTGGACGCGAAATATTTCAAAAACTGGCTATTACCAATAAATGAGATGAAACCCCATATGCGAAGCTGAGAGAATGCTACCTGCTTATACTTCACACTCCAATATCGTTCCTATGCGAAACAACACACACACTCATTACAAGCGAAAACCCCTACACACACAGCAGTTCAATTGGAAGCAAGTCAATAAAATACTTAGGTACACAGGTATGCCAGAAGAACCCAAAGATATGGCAACAACCCTATCTTTCCACACTTAGCATTTTTGCAGGTTCACAGTATTGGGAACAAAGTGGCATAGAGCACCAAATCACATAAACCCACAAATTATTAATGTTTTTCTAAAATGCAACAAAAGAAAAACGTTATCAAATACCCACACATCCTTATTTAGGTAACTCCAACTACAGTAGTACTGTATAATTATCTGAATTTCAAAGCACCACTCTTCCCATCCAGTCCCTCCTATTATACAGATATTAAAATCGGGAGAAGGAAAAAACAACTATCTCCAGACTAGACAGAGTTTACACTGAGCCAATGGACAAGAAGAGGCAGATAAATGAATTACAAAATGGCAAGCCTGCATTCCATCCCTCATTCTCTCTGAGTGGGAAGATATAGCAGAATCTCACATACAGCATCACCTCTGCACCTAACAAACTGATGCAGTTTTATGTTTTACATATGTCCTACCTTCCCCTCCACAAATGTCTCGATTGTCTCCCACACACTCACCTTATGCCTGAAGTATCACATAGCCCCACAAACTTTTGCATTTGTATGGGAATGCACCATGTCAATAGATTTGGAGAAGTAAGGTTGAAACTCTCATAACTGAGATATAAGACAGAGAAGTACCCATGATGACCTAAACTCGCCATCTAGGAGTACCTACCTGAAGTTGATATTTGGGGGTAGATTTCAACTACGGTAATGTTTCTTAAAGAATCTTATTTTAGCCGAAGGACAATAACCCTTGCCTGGATGGCCCCACCTCCCCAAAAATGTAGTAACTGGAAAGAATTGCTAATGAATATGCTACCTTAATAGAGGATGTCTTGGGAAATTCCCTAAAGTTGGGGCCCCCTGGTATGACTACTTTGGCCTACATCCATGTAAATAAAAATATCGCCCAGTGATAATACAATATAAACATAGCCGATAAGCTATCCCCTGGTTCGATACTCTGAACGTTGACTAGAAATTGATTTGAAGAACACAGTGTATAAATCCTTAAAATAATTGCAAATGGATATAAATGTGACTGTAATTTATTTCTCTCTCTTTCTCCTCTCTACCTCGTAGTCCAAGTTGTCCCCTTCCCTTCCCTCTTCTTGGTAAAAACCTACCCATTGTCAAACCATGTATAACAAAAGACAACATGTAATGAGGCATCGTTATTGTATGAATATATATATTTCTTTGTAACATAAATGGGTTATATCAATAAATTCTGTTTAAAAAAACACAAGATGTACCTAGAAGGTTTATAGCGGTGAATAATGAGTGTAATATTTGCTACACATGGACATGGAGGATTTGTATTCATCCATCCCACAGGATGAGGGGGTAGGGGAACGAGGGCATGCACACTTCCTTATGTCCAGGGACGCAGGTTTTTTTAGAACAATCTGAAATTCATCTTGAGCTTCTGAATATTGTGCTCAAAAATAACTTCTTGATTTGATAATAAGTTCTATCTCCAGGTAGATGGGCACTCTACATAATGCATGCCTCCACCTGGGATGTGGGAACAGACAGAGGTCATTGACATTCTAACCAGAGAGTGATAAACTTCTCTCGGATTAGATATGTAGATGACATATGCGCAGCGTTTTCGCGCTCACAATTGCACGTGATTTCCGCTAAAATGGAAAATCACGGGGAACGCGAAAAATTCCTGCAATTCCGTTCGCGTTTGGTAACACGTGCGTTCACCATTTTTGGAGCGTTAACGCACGCGTTTCCATAATGACAAATGGCAAAAAACGCATGCAGCAAAATGTACAAGAATCGCGCACTACAAAAGCGTGTGATAACACTCGCGATTTTTGTGGCCGATTCTCTGTGCGTGCAGTATGGCCTCAGCCTAAGAGAGTTTAAGAGTTTGTTAGTCATCTCAACAATAATACAAGAAATAAACAGGGAGATATAATCAAAGTTCTTATTGTTACAAATGGTGCTAATTTTGCCCCAACAATCAGATTTAGTGACCATTTGAAGCTAACATCTGATTGGTTGGGGCAAAAATTGGCACAATTTTTAACGATAAGAACTTTTATAAACATAGAAAAATAATCAATGCCATCTAGGCCCCATACAATATATCATATATCTGCACATGGCATACTTTATAAACAAAGGGGTTTTTAGATACATTACTGTGACACATGAATGAAAAGCCTTCCAACCACGTCAAGGTAATCACAGCTGGAAGGTACCTAACCTCTAACCTTTTAAATTGTCTTCTAGGGCTGCTGTGTTTTTTTGTGGTTTGCGCTTGCGATGGTTTTTAAAAATCATTGAAACGCGGGCAACGCAAAACAACGCACGTTTTCGGTGCGTTGCGATTTGCGTATGCATTTTTAATCGCAATCGCATGGCGTCTTCCTATACTTATTAAGAAATCGCAAGCGCAAACGCAAAAAAAATCGCACAAAATCGCATGCGATTGGATTGATTTGCGTTGCAGGAGTGTCGGACATGCCCTACTTCAATTAGATTAGCAAACTTTGCATTTTCATTCTTACAACACTTGGATCCATATAACGAGACTCTCTCACAGTAGTCATTCTACTTAGAGTACTTAACATTTTGGCATAAAAAAAACATACTGAAGAAGAGTGGTGTCGTCCACTGTTTTCTGAGGTCACTCCAAACAGATATATTGCAGGTTCTAGGGACATGTGATTTGTACTAGGATTAGAGAGGAAACCAGTACCTGTCTCAGAACTGCTGGACATTATGCAGACAAGAAAATGAGGAAACATGCAAGTAAATGAAATGTTTTAAAAAACAAAACAAAATTATCCAACATGGTACAGTTCATGGCCTTTCAATGATATTACAGAGTGATACATTAGCCTTCTACAGGTGAGATGACTCCTGTAAACCTTGAATTTTAAGGTCAGCAATGTTTCCTCTAATTTCTAATACCATGTGAGCGCACTAAAATTCCTGTGTGAAATTACTTTTTGTGCCGCTACAATACAATGGAGCTATTATGGGAGTTGCCTTTAAAATGCATAATAAAAAAAGCACACAGTATACCAGAATGCCTATACATGAATTGACATTAAAGGAAAGTTCAAACTAAAAATAATTTTCCTGATTTTCCAGTATAAATCTCATCCTCACCTCAGTATAAAACTGATTTTCCTCCACCCCAGATAAAAATCATTCTCCCTATCAGTCCCCAGTATAAAATACAGTCTTCTCTACCCCAATATAAAATTCATTTCCTCTACCCCAGTATAAAATTCATCTCCTATACCCCAGTATAAAATTTTATCTTCAGTCCCCAGTTAAAATACATTCTTCTCTACCCCAAATATAAAAATTCATTCTTCTCTACCCAGTTATAAAATTCATTCTCATCTTAGTCCACAGATAAAATTCATTATCCTACTCCCCAGTAAAAATTTTAATTCCTCTACCCCAGTGAAAAATTATTCTCCTATACCCCAGTAAAAAATTCTTCCCTCTACCCCAGTAATAAAATTCTTCTCCTCTTAGCTCCCAGTGTTATAAAATTCATTCTCCTCTTAGTCCAGTATAAAAATTCATTCTCCTATACCCCAGTATAAAAGTCATATCCTACCCAGTATTAAAATTCATTATCTCTACCCCAGTATAAAATACATTTCCTTGTCCCCAGTATAAAATTCATTCTCCTCTACGCCAGTATAAAAATTCATTTCTCATCTCCCAGTTTGTAAAATCTTTTCTCTAACCCAGTATAAAAATTCATCTTCCTCTCCTCCAGTATAAAATTAATCACCTCTACCCCAGTATAAAATTCATTTCCTCTACCCCAGTTGGAAAATTCATTCCTTCTACCCCAGTAAAAATCATTCTCCTCTACCCAGTATAAAATTCATCTCTTCTACCCCCAGTATAAAAATCATTCTCTTCTACCCCTGGGTAAATTGATGTAGCTACCAGCACTTTACTGCCTGAATCCCCCCCAGTTAAAAACGCACGAATCTTAGCACTTTTTAACAGGACGCTCAGTGGGGCCAGGCCCCTAATAGATTTCCTTAGGCAGACCATACAATTATAATATACAATTGTGGTTCTATTGTATAAAGATTGCAATTCAGGAGAGTGTAAACCTGCAATCAGATTAGGAAAATCTATGGCAAAGTTTTTCCTTCTAAAGGTTCGTACACATGTTTGCAATCGCGGGTCCTGTCGGTCATTTCGCTCGGAGATCGCCAGGTCGGTTGGGCAACGATCCCCACGAAGTCTGTTCGGCCGATAAAGTGCCTACACTAGGGGCACGGGTTCAGGACCTCGATCACACGTGTGTACGAACTAAAATGTTCTTTCCCTGTCAACAAAAGTTTTTTTAACTAATTACAGCTATTAGTCATTATCAATTCCTCCAACCAGTCCTAACAACCTTGACATTTAAAGAATGTCGTTTAGGAATTTTAATTAAAATCCACAGTGATCTCAAGGAAACAAAAACCCACCTGATCCGCCATTCCCATTCACATAACCTACAATGGAACTAAAATGTGTATAACATTTTTTTAGTAACACGTCCTGTGGTATAGAAAGCAGATGCATTTCATTTTAAGCACTGATATATATAATGGATATGATTAATTTTCCTATCTATCTGCATTATTATATTGAAAAGATAATACAGAAGGAGGAATAACAGTATAATAAACACGCTTCTAACAAGGCAAGTTTTTGCTAAGGCGGGTAAACATGAGCAGTATTTCCACACACTGGTGGGGTCTGACTCAAATATCTGATTCCTTTGGGTTCCACCTGAAGTTTATGTCAGACCGGTCCTCCCCCCACCTCCGACAAATCAGACGAAAAAGGACAATAGGACACATTGGGTTAAGTCACACTGGTGGATCAACATGATCAGTCGCCTGCCTGTTTCTTTTGCCGTGTACTACTTCATACTGGCCAACCGCAGCTCAACTGGGTGAATTATCTGTTCGTGGCACCAGCCTCATGCTGGACGTACACTAGGTATTCAGAAGATTAAATTAGAACATTCGTCTTGATTGGTTGAGGCAAGAATGAACAGTCAGGACTGTGCTCTATCACACTGAATTTCTGGTAATATAACAATTCATTCTACCATAGTGGTGCATGCAGCACAGTGGATCATGGATAACATTGATTGCAGCATTTAATTCTGGTTGTTTTCAACGTCCCCCCTTGGCAACTGCCGAGTGCTTGCCGAGTAGAAAAAAAAAAAACTTCTGACTTGAAGTGTATCTTTGATTAGTAATCATTTTGACAAAAAGTCAGGTTATCAGCAGTTCGTGGGTACAACTTTACATTAAATATGTATCCTTTATTGCCAAGAAGTACGCAAATGCATAGGCCTTTTTAGGGGGGTATTACAGGTCCCAAATCCCCACTTCTGCTGGTTATAGTTGCCTACAGTGGAGCCCACGATACAGACAAGAACGTTACATTCGATGGGCGCAGCTATGGCCCCAAAAGACATCGTTCCATATTAAGGATACGGTACTGAAACGATCTGGCCTTTGGAAATGGCCCGCAATGGCAAAAACTCATAACCTGATGCCATCAGAAACGCATTGTTTGTGTCGAGGCACATGTATGGGCACCCCAGCAATTTTTCAAAACTGTTACCCATCCAATGAAGACCAGTTCCATAGTTTTTACCGTTCTCACAGTGAAAAACCCATTCCGAACTGTTAGTAAACTTCATTTTTTCGAGAGGTCCACTTGACCTGTAGACGATGTCTATGGTGAACAATGCTTCATGTAGTTTTGGATAGCCCAGTATTGTATTTAAGAAACCGTAATTATTATCCATCACGCCAAGCCGCCTTTCTCCGTGTACATAATGTAAAACTGTTGAAAAAAAACTGGAGGAGAGCCAGAAGTGGTATTCAATTCAACGCGTCAACAAATTGACTGGAGAGATCAACAGCACTACATGTTCGGGAATAACTGTCCTTCCTCAGGTGCATCAGGTGAGGAGAAGGACTGTAGGCCCGAAAAATGTAGTCGGCTCTCTCCAGTTTTTTCTACATTGTGCTTTATCTACTCGGGGTTTGTGGTGAGACCCTGCCACGGATGGTAGCGCCGCTTGTTGAATTTGTCTTTTTACTGTGGGAATACGGATGAAAATCTTCTCTTTGGTACAGAATTGTAACACGCAACTTTCTTCATATTAAAGCTCACCCAGTCACTTGTAAAATGAGTTGCACTTCTATGAACCATTTTCACGGATTTTTCAAAACTGCAATGCATATTTCAAATAATGCCTTACCAGTGGTTGTTATGATATTTTCTCCCTTGTATCCACATCCCTTTTTATGCAAGGACAATATCTTTCTAGGTCTAAGTTTGTGACCAAACAAACACCAAGATTCACTTAACAAAAGATCCATTATAGTATAGCAGCAGTATTTTTAAGGCCACAATGACCTTACATTTACTAAACAATTGAATCTCATCTGCTCTTATCAGCCAACTGTGACAATCACATAGGATCCACCTGCAACGCAATTGGCACATCCTCTGTAGCTTTTATGGTTGACATTGTTTTGTCTTGGTCCACCCACACAGAGACCTTGCTGATATAATTACTTTCTTCCAAATCATTAGAAAAGAAAACAGATTAAAAAAGGAACTGGTCCAACACAAACACCCATTTGAACTTAAGCCAACACTGATGAGCATCATAACCACTACTGGCATTTGATCATTAACCAATTTCTATCCATGCACAAATGTGTTAACCCAAGCCCAACAGAACTTAGCTTATAATTAGTTGCCTATGGGGTAATGTATCAAAAAAGGCACTTAGCAAAAATACCAGGTATATCCACATTCTACTGCATTTGCCAGAGTCCAAATCCTACTCACTGCCTGTTCGTGAACACAGGAATCTAGGAAAAAACAAGAAAACAAATGGCCCTGGATAAAAAGTTGAACTTATTCCCTGAAGGTTCGAGGATTGTATTTTATCGCGGTCCAGGGATATTTCATATTAACCTTATTTAGTTTGTTTCTGAACCATTCCTCAGTTAACAAAGTGCAATTGCATCATTTATACCATTATTGCTACTATACTCTATGCTACTGTACTGATGTTCTATGTGATTAGTACAAGGGGCGACCGGGCCAAGGGAAATCTTCTGATTCAGAAAGGACCTTTCGATGCCAAACGTTGTTGGCATCCAGGAAAGAAACGGTTGTTTCAACTATAACACATTAGAAAATAGGGCCAATTCCGTCGGGTAATGGACAGGATCGGCCCTATATCGCTAATGTGTTACCCAGCTTTTAGTCGTGCATTGTTTCAACTATCTAAACTTAATTCTTATTTAATAGGAGTAGGCGGAGCATACCCACCTCTTTTCCCATGATTGGCAGTTAGCGATTACAGGCATTTGGTAATAAGGATGGTATTAGCGGGACAAGTGCTGTGTTTCTATTTACATTACTCAACAAAGGCACTAATAATTCTACATATAGAGTCAGCCATTTAACATGAAATTCAAAATCTATCATCTCAGATGTGAAGAGCTGTAGTTGTATACCGTTTAATCACAAAACACACACATACCACAGACTTGGCGGTGAAAACCACAATTAAAGATAACAATTAGAAAATTAATTAACTTAGATACTTTTCCCCGGGATATGTGGGACAGGGAGGTTTAACTAGAAACTTTTCAAATTGTTGGTTTACAACAGCTGTACTTGTAGACAAATAGTGTATGGGAAAAATGTTATATTAAAAAAGTATTCAAAGGAATGTCCACCCATTAGAAAAAATTAATGTTATAGTAGGCCGGACCCCCCAAAACCTCGTTTCCGTTTTGTTAAAATGATTTAATTCTGCTCCCAGAGGAGAACATACTAACAACTCCTTGATCCACCGCCACGGCTCCTGGCACTTCAGGTAAGGCAGTCAGTCACAGCCGTGGCAGTGACATCACAGCCAACATGGACGCCATTCCTGAATGAGCTCCACTGCAGCGCGCGGGAACAAAAAAGACAGAGCAGCTGCAGTGGAGAGGGAAAGTGAACAGTCAAAGAAACGGAGGTGGATCGCAATCTTGTATGATTTCTCTGGCTGGGAGCAGGAATTTTTTACATTTTAACAAACGAAAACTAGGTTTGCTTTGGGGGGGGGTCCTCATGCATAATATATTTTTTCATAAGTGGTGGACAAATCCCTTCATAATGTAATCCTGTTATAAGTCATATTTCCTTTGTACATGGTTTGTATAATACATATTGCTTGACCACGGCTGTCAGTGAGATTGTAGCTATAATCAGATGATGATGTAGATTACAGTTAACCATTGCCCAGTAACACGTTGTATAGGATTGTTGCTTATACCAGGAGAGAATAAAAAACTTAAAACAAGGTGTAAAGAAAAATTAGAAATATTTTAAGTGGCTGTATTGAATAATAAAAAAAAGTATTAATAATAGTTATGGGTGGGGTTCTAGTTCAGGGTTTCTCAAAGGGTTGTGCTAGGGAAACCCTGGCGTGACTTCAAAGAGCCAGAAGGGGCGTGACTTCAAAGAGCCAGAAGTGGGCGTGACTTCAAAGAGCCAGAAGTGGCCTCAGAATTTGGTTATATAAACTTACATTTTTGTCATTTTGTACTCGTAAAATCTTACTAAACCCAACAGAACCAAAAAAAGTATTTAAAGAGGGGAATACAGTTTTTATTCCTAGACTCCTCAAAATTATACCAACACATAAACCATTAGATTAACATATTCTCCCACATTGGCTGGCCAGCCACAACCCGTACATTAATTTAAACATGCAATACAATATTTTGTTTAGAAGACACATATAAAATATCTCTTAAACTAGTGCCCGGTCTTAACGTAGTTAACTTTAAAAATATTTGTATCAAAGGCCTCTTAATGGTAATCAATTAATGTTTATTGAGTTGAGTATAATTTTGAGGAGTCTATGAATAAAAATATTCCCCTCGTTTAATACTTTGGTCGGTCTTGTTGGGTAGTAAGATTTTATTCAACAGTGTTCCTGTTAGGAAACACCGGGTGTTGGCTAGTCGAGTTGGGATCCATCACCCGTTTTTTCTGTGGTACTTTCTTAGGAGTGCTTCATCTTTAGTTTGTCATTTAGAAAATATAGATCATGATACAATTCAACAACATTTCAATGTAATGTAACTTACACTAACTACACTGATATGAATACAATATGCACCGTAAAATTTTAGGTGTACCTCGAGAAAAAATGAGGCCACAGTCTGAAAAGTACGTACTACAGTAAGTAGGGCGGCCTGTCAGATTTTTAGCACTCCAGTCCAAGAAACACTCAACACTTGCTGTGGATGTTTGCCAGGCAAGTAGGTTAGGTGCAGCCCCTGCCCTCCACTCCAAGGGCCAGAAGATTCTTTAGCACAAGAAGATATAGGGGAGTAGTACACTACAATGGTGATCCAAGATGTTTCTATTCAAACAACCAATTACAACGGTGCTTCCAGGATGTACTGTCCCTTACTCCAGGTAGATTAGCACTCATATGCTTGACATAGATGTACGAAACCTCACAATTTCACATGCACGTGTATGTCACAAATAAAGGGAGTGGAGTGAAAAAGAAAATGTGAGTGCCAGAAGCAAAACTGCAGGGTGCCAGGGCACCGTGCAAGTTTAGTGGCCAGACCCCCTGACACTATCCCACCTCCCCATTGGCACTGGGATTGTTTTTGTTTTAAACAGGTGTGATCAGATGTTTAAAAGAATGGTGAGTCATACCTTTTGTATCTATTCTGATTAATAAAATGTTTGATGGTTATAAGCGCAAAGGCTTAAACACCATTCATTCTCACGATACCTATGTTGTCTGTTATGTGGACATTTACATCTCGGGTAGTTTGTAGTTATAAAACATTGGAGGGATGTTAGTTGCCTATAAACACACTAGCATTGCCAATAAGACAAAAGGCACAAATTTGAGATATTAACAAGGTAATGTTTTTAAACGGGTAACTGTGGTCTTGAATTATTCCAAACTGTAAGGAATAATAAAAGGTCCTTCCATTGTACCTTCAAAATAAAACCCAAATCACATCTCTAGATAAAATCTTGTGTTGAAGTTATTAGGATAAGGGCTCAGTAATATTACTTCCTGCTTTGAACACTTCCGGTTTTCAGCCAGGGGGACCAGCTTAGTAACTGCATTAATCGGATCCTCTTCTCAACTGTCACATTTTCCCCATTTCATTCCTTGATTTCCCCCGCATTAAGTCTTAAAGGATAACTGTTTTTGCACTCAATGCATTTTAAAAAGAAAATGCTTTAAAAAGGTAAAGGTATGCAGCCCCCTCCATACATTTTCTTGATTTCCAGCCTCTCTCTGCTTTAATTAGACATGCTGTGTATGTAGGCTGTATTCTAGCAACAGGACAGTAAAGTTTTGATTGGACTGGCAGAGGAGGAGGATGAGAGGTCTCTAACAAGCATTCCCACAGCCATGAAAGTGTGATATGTAACGACGGCCTGGCCGTTGGAGGGGCTGTTAGCATCCTTTGCGGTGTGATATCTAGGGAGTGGCCGAAAGGTTGTAAATGAGAGTAAGTGATTTCAGCTGCTGGAGTGTGGACATGTAATGGGGGAGGGAGGGAGGAGTGGTTTTTTTTTGGGTATTGTTGTCCTTTATATGAGCAGCTTCTCCTGGGGCAGTGGGGGGGCAGAGGTTCTGGTGAGTCACTAACCTACTGGAAGCAGGGAAGTTTGACCATTCACCCCAACTGTAATGTCTCACAGGCTCCCAGCCAGAGAATAGTTGTGATTGTCGGCTCATTTTAAAAGGAAAATACTGAGGCTTTCATTTAACCTCAATTAGTCGGAGACCACCAGTTTCCCTTTAAGAACTATGTTTAAATCTTATTTCATTATGACTTTAATGTTGGGCAATTACAACCCATTTATTTTATTTTTAGACCCATATAAAAATTTTCTAATTACTCATTGAGACATTACAAATTAGATACATGCCCCGAAGAGCTACTATCTAGGTGGATACATTATAGCAGTAAAGCAGTTTCTATAGGACCAAGTGTCCTGTCTACCTGAAAATCAGACATTTGTTATATGTAAAAAAAACATGATAAATGGGTTTTATTGCCTTTAATAAGACAGGCAATCAGATTACATGATCTTACATGGCTATTGCCAGTAAGGTCGCATCTGTTTGGTGTGCTGCAGGATAATGACCCCTTCAAGTTATGCAACTATGTCAAACTTGTGGCGCTTCAGATTTTGAAAACTACAATCCAGAATTCCCTGGAGGACGCTGAGAAAGTTGAAGTTTCAAAAACCCTGGAGGCTGGAGGGCCACAAGTTTGCATTAGAACATTATGTATTTTTTAAACCATTATAAACGCTAAATCCTTTTCTTAGCCACAGTTTCTAAGACTTCTCACTATATAATCAGCACCGACTCTCTTCACCAAAATAAACGTTTCTACTCGCGCGCTGACGTCATCATACATTCGCCAACCGTCCCCTCCTCTCACACTCGCTCTCTGCAATTTGCATTGGTTAACAAAAGTATACTAGGGGAGGGGTTTGTTTCGTCACGGGGTGTGGACTAAGCTTATGGTATTGTAAGTAAACCGTGCAGAAGCTGAGCTGGTGAGAGACCAGAAGGGGAGTCGCTTGTTGTATGCTGTGGGGACCGAGTGAGACGGGCAGGTCTATCTCCTGGGGGAATCGGGGTTACGTTTACTCAAACCCACGGTTGCTTTGAGTACGATTGACGGGATTTTGGAAGATGTGAATGGACCCCGAAGGTCTCTGGGCAAGGCCTGGAACCAAATGTCCTTGTCTCTTAACCAATAATCATGGTCATGCCCTGTCTATGCTGGAGCCTGGGAGAGGACCATCTTCAATCTTCTTGTCTGTATTACAGAGGGGTGTGGGTAGGGTAATAGCTCGGTCCGTGTGGCCAACCAGGGGTGGAACATCTTAGGATTAGACTTGGGTTCTATCCCTAGCAAGACTTTTGGTATCGGGGCCACTGTCTACATTCTCAACACTCTTCCCATCCCATATTTGCGATCTATGGGTGAGGGAATTGATGCCAGTGCGTTACAATGGGGTGGGCCAACGCGGTCTGCGCGCAATCAGTTTTTGAGTGCACGGCAATTCTTTTTGTATGGATCGATGCGTTCCGATAACAGAAAATTGTTTGTGAAATCGCAAAGCAAGCAAGTCGGGTGGTAAAATGCATTGTGATACGCTTTATGGGAATAGATGTAAATACATACATTGATAATGCCGCAGACTTACACCAAGCTTGTTGCTATGACTCCCTCATACACGATTATTCTGGAAGGTCGTTCCTAAGTAAGGGCACGGGCACAATGCGCCGCATCGCACACGATTTTGATGCGTTTGACGCAATATTTCTTAGGAGAAATAGAAAACTGCATGAGGATTGCGCAAAAAATGACAGAAAGCAAAATCGCCGATGCACAAATCATCTCCACACCGACCACAGTCGGCAGATCCCTGTTCCTTATCACTAATCTAAGGAATACAGTAATTGTGACCTCTTCGTGCAACCTTTTTGTTAGTTCTTCTGGGCATTGAAAAAAATCCTGCTCTTTTTTCAGAAAGCATATTATTTGCACTGAACTTCCTTTAAACTGGGTACACACAGTACGACCAAAGCTGATCCCCACGCGATCTCTCTGCGGCAACTGACAAAATGTTTGTTTGCCAGTATAACTTTAATATAGGAGCTGATAGGTGGCTTTTTAGATGTGATTATTGGCAAACCACATAGGAAGTCGTGCTGTCTGAAAAGGTTAAGTGTATTCGCTTTGTTGCCAGAGCTCAAAGATTAAGGGCTAGTCAGTAGTATTAGATGTACAAAACTGGTTATATTTTGTTATGCTATAGAGAGATCCTATAACTTTTGCATATGCATTCCATTATACTGAACGGTCAGGTGTCAATGGTGATTACACCTCAGGACCACCAGGCGATGGTCCCGACCAAATTATCGTCTGAATGGCTGTTTGTGGGCTATCAATGGCAGGATAACACATGTGTGAGAATTAATTGTCCTGTTCCCTTTTCCCCAACAGTGCCAAGTTCGCTTCATAGCCAGAAGAACTTGCACACCTGTCTTGTCCTGTGCTGTGCCGTAATGTTAAAGGGACAGTTTAGTGGGAAATTATCAATATTTTGTTAAATTGTTAGTTTTGTGTAATGCCCTCTTAGTTATTCTAACTATTCTTCAATCCATTTTGAAAAATCATGATTTATACCCTTTGCTATCCTGCTTTTACGTTAGTGATCTGACATTTAGTTTCTACTGTCCTTCTTCCAGGATTGCACACTCATTCGGAATGCTCCTAACAGTAATTTTCTACTGATTGGTGCGGTTGGATGGGTCAAAGATGCTAGATCCTCTACCTGAGCAAATGAATCAACCAGGCGATGCGGGTCATGGACAAGCACCATAACAGAATTATTAGGGGTATGCAAACAGAAGCCAGTATTTTGGTTGCATTTATTTATACACAAACAAAATGCTGAATTTGGACAGAGTTATTAAAGGTCATTGGGATAAAAACATTATGCCTCTTTTTTCAGGAAAGCATATGTATTTGCACGGAACTTCCCCTTTAAACTGGGTACAAACAGTACTGCCCACAAGGCTGATCCCCACGAGATCTCTCTGCTGCAACTGAACAATTTTGTTTCCCCATACTTTATTATAGGACTGATAGTGGCTGCTGGCCATTCGAATAATCTCGCCAATACAAGGTGAAATGTTTGTGGGACAGATTTATAACAACAGAGAGCTTCGAAAGAAGTCTTTGGATAGGTTATGCATTTGCCAGGCAACCAATCATATGTGCATTTTAACCAGGTTTACTGCACACTTTTGCTCACTATTGCCTCAGGCCCTTTTGGAATTTAAAAATGTTTGTATACCAGCCTCGTGGGTTTGGGTTTTCTTAGACTGGTATTGACAGTGGTGGTTATGGAATCTTAGGTTTTGGGTTTTTTGGGCAATGGTCACCTGATTCAGTGACTTGTTGGAGAGACTATTATAAGGCTAAAATCACAATTTAGTTGATTAATATAAGGATAAATCCAGTGTGAGTTACATTATTTAAAGTACACAGTTGAATGTTAAACACTTGACATCTCAGTACAGTAAACTTGTTTTTGGTTGTTGTGACTGGGTTATACCCCTAATTATTAGGAGATACTTGTACATACAGCATTTTTAAGCCCGATAATGCCTGTAAGTTTGACATTGCACCTATATGCCAAAACATGTTTCAACACCAGTTTTACTGTTCGGATGGCTTTATGGTTCCCTGCTATGTTCTTACTCTCTTTAGCTTGCAAAAAATAAAACTGAAATGAGCCAGAAGTTTAGAGCAGGCAATCTGAATGTTGGCCAATTACAGGTAATTGTTCCTCTAAATTTAATATTGGTTGTTTGCGTATATTGTATATTATCTGTGAGCTACAAAACATAAATATTTGTTTTTTTTAACTGCATCTTTCGTTCAGAATGCTAACATTTGGTCATTTTTGATTGGGGGCCACACACTAGAATTTAATCTACGGGGCACACTAACCATGGATGTTTAATGCATGAGCAAATCACACAGGTGGTTAGCAGTTTTGCGTGAGTTTTGCCCCAATTCCGTTTATCAGAGTGCATATGCGATTCCTTACAAAATATTGTGATGCCATACGCTCCGAAGATGGTTTGAGGGGCAAAGCAAGGTGGGCACCCATATAAATGCACTGGGCATGCTATTCCCATGTTAGGATCAGAAGCAATGTTAGGATCGCTAATGTGTTCGTACCTAGCTTAAAGGATGTGTACCACCATCCAATTATTGAAGCCTGATTTGACCGATAATTCAGGGGTATGGTAACTGCTTGCTACTTGACAACAGGAACTTGACACTTAAAAGCAGTAACTTGTGTTTGGCTCTTATTTTTTGAGTGATGCAGTAAAATTACCTTACTTGAATGTGATTGTGTGCTTTATTTCCCACCGCATTCCTAATCTCAGTTTGATGATTGACATTTATTGGCTAATATACTGAAGGAACTGTTATAGCAGACCACTAAAAAAAGTAGTTCCAGACAACCCTCTCAGCAGATTAGGCAAAGGGATCAGGTGACTGAGGTCAGGAGACGGGTACTGTACACACACACCAAAATTATCCACATGTACTCCATTACCGGATTAGAATTTTATGATTATTGGCGGTTTTGGGGACGGTTTTATATTATAGACCTTATTCTTTTGTAAACTTCTATATTTATACAATGTTGTTAAATATTTGTGATCTTAACCTACTTCTTTCAGATTCAGCTGGTCTCGTTTTGGAAGGCCTTATACACCGGCATATATATTCTATGCCACAACATATTACTGGCTATCTTCTGCACTACTTTGAGATGTCCAATGACAAAGAAGATCCCCGGTGTTTACAAGGGCTTTATCGGGTTACAAGGCCATTATCCGATGGCATATATGGCACCAGCACAATGCAGGAGATGGGTAATGTGTTGCAAGATGAGACCCAAAGAGGAATGAGGGGAATCGCCTGTAAGCTGATGCAATTTTCCCATCGTAGCAGGACCATTTAAATTTGTTTTTTTTTTCCTTTTAATATGTCACCCGGCCTATAAAAGATTTTTAAAACACTTTTGCCTGACAACTTCTGTAGCATGAGGCCAGTGATACAGTCTTCTCTGACCGGAAAAGGGTTTAATAGCAGGTTTCTCCTTCGATAGAGAATGTTTTAAAATATTGCCACAGAAAGAAATGTATTTTAAGTCGAACTTTTTAACACCCATATCACATTCATTAATAAAACTTGGATCTTAGTTGTTGCAAAGCTTGTATTGTTGGATTTCTTTGTACACTGATGACTACTACGTGACTGAAGCATTTTCTTACTGTACCAGTCGCTCTTCCGACACAAATTGTTGAACCCTGAATTAGAATATTTATTTTGCTTTTTCTCGTCAACCAAATGTACACAAATATATGTTCTTTCTTTAGGATTGTGTCTGTGTTATTCTCCAACCCAGTCCGTTTTCGTCTGGTTCTAATTGGGATTTTATGAAATAATTTTAGTGAAATTAATGTTTAGAACTATTGAATGTGAGCTAATCCCAGACCATTGGAATGTTATCCAATGACCAACTAAGACATAAAGATCAAAAAAATTATTTTTGACTGAATTTGTTTCTTTAAATAGCCCATAAAATGATTTGATGTGGGGGCACAGAAATTTTTTTGCCTGACGTGTGCGTCTTGATATGGCATGATATCAGTTGTCCGCATACCCTTAACTCTTATAGATTGGAATACTGGTTGGGTTGCTTCCCCATCGCCTAGTGTGCAACATGGGATTTAGCTAACCAAGATAAAGATTTTTTTTTTTTTTTGTCTCCTGGTTACATAAATTGTTGACTTTGGGGCACGGAGACATGAAATTCACGCGCGATAAAATCCGTTTGGCTCTGGTTTTCAGTACATAATATATTGCATTATCAACCTCCAATTTTTATAATGCTGTTTTGGATTGTGTTATGTTATGTGAATGAATGTGCTTATGAGATCTTCACCCGAAAAAAAAGGGAGGGGATTCTTAATCATAGCTATTAATAGAAGCTTTTACCTCTTATTTTTTTATATTTGTGCGCGTCACACCTCACTGCACAGGTGATTCAGTTTCTATGACACAATACAATGTGATTGACAGCTGTGCGATAACAATATAGCGGTAAGTACTGGTAATGTGTGGGAAAACCGTGCAAAATGAAAAAAGGAATCAAGGGTTATTTTGTTTGAAAGTTTAATATTGTAAGACTTTAATTAAAGGGTGTGTTGACTCTGAGTCGGTTTATGTTTTGCTAGTTTATAAAAGGAAGCTCTTAAAAGATTTTTTTCCTTTCAAGTACCTCTTACTTTTACAAGGCCTCAAGTAGGTAACACTCCAGAACACTCTTTGGAACGGCCTCCAATTATAGGACACAGAACAATCCTCCCAGCCCTCCACCTCAAGGGCCCAGCATCGGCAAAAGCAACAAAGTTGGAGGAGCACACTATTTCATTTCCAGGTTTCTTTCGGCAAAAAAAACATGACAACGTTTCGGGGATGTGGATTCACCTTCTCAGGTAGGAAGGCGAGGAAGGGGAGTCACATCCCAACGAAACGTTGTATGTTTTTGCCGAAACTAAAAACTGGAAATGAAATAGTGTGCTCCTCAAAACTTTGTTGCTTGGCCGTATTACTTTTAAGGGCAGTCACCCCCCAAAACTAGAATCCCCAACTAGGGGCCCATCATGTGTGTAATCCTTACATCACATCCCAGCCTCCATAGGTTATCCTGTAGGTACCACCCCACAAAAACAACCCCCCAACCCAAAAAAAACCCCCACCCAACCACACCACCCCCCCCAAACCACCCCACCCCCTCCCCCCCCCCCCTCCCCCCCCACCAAAGTCACAAAAATGCCCACCAGGAGGCTAGCAGGGCTCTGCCTGCTACTGGCATCAGGTATATTTGCCATGCGTACTGCAGTCTTCTCCCCCATCCCTCTCCCTCCCGTTCTAATATCTCTCCCCCTGCATAAAACCCTGTAATATGTAATCCCCCTGGTCTCACAGCCCACCGGATGGTTTTTATTTTAGAAAAGATCCCCAAAATTCTGACTTACCTCTCCTATTTCTCCGATGCAATGAATGACCAGCAGACGGAGTCCGTGATTGACTGCCGCTAAGCCAATCACAGACGGACTGACGGCCCGCCCCTTGCTTGCATTTCGCAAGCAGGAGGGCCGGCAGCGCGGCGAAGGAAAAGGAAAGAGGGGAGGTAAGTAAAAAGTTTGGGGGGCTTTCTAAAAAATTAAAAAAAACCATGCGGTTGGGGCTGGCTGGGGGGGACCAGGGGGGAGGGAGGCAATATAAAAATAGAAAATAAGGGGGACATACCCTTTAATCCTAAAGAAGCCATACATTGAATAATAGACGCACAACCCCCTATGGGTTGAAAATGGAAATGACTGTTCATTCAATAGACAGCAGATATGGGCAGTTTATCGAAAAATAATTAATAGGTATGTGTTACATTTTTAGGCCCAATCCCCATTATTGGCAACATTGTGAAGTACTAGGCATTAAAGTTACGATCGGCTTTAAGAACATGAGACAACAAATCTGTCGTAAAAGAAATACAAAACATAATGGTACAAATAATCTGGTTGAACTTTAATGAATTAGGACATTAAGCTATTGGAACCTGCTAAAGGTGTGTCGAAAAATTTATTTTATATTCAAATCTATTTTTTTTTTTTAATTTTTTAAAATGACAATAATATTTGCCTGATTTTATATTTCCCCCTTATAAATCTGTGTGACCACCAGTACCGATCTTTCTAAGATGACAATCTATTAAGGGGCTGTGGATACACCATGCAATTTTTCCAGTTGAGCAAACAATTGAATGGCTTTTCAGCTGGCCATGTTTACTGTTTCGGTCGTCCGGAATGAAACGAATGGCTGATGGAACCCAGTCTGGAAACTTACAGACCACACTGTTGGCCGCGGCTACTTTTGCCCGCTACCAACAGTCCTTTGTTCGGAAGTCGTGCCGAATGGGCTGGTCGGGAAGAAAGATCTAAAGGTGATGTACCAGTAGCTTAAATTGTGGCATCTCTTACTGACAAAAAGTTATTTTAAATTGACCCATTACTGAAAACGAATCTTACAAATACCACTTTATCTTTTTTTTGTTGATCTGCCCCTATTTTCCTTTAGTAATCAATTCAAATCTTTAAAATTTCAGCTTTTTAAAATCAAGTGCCTTGCAGTCTAAAAATTATTATGCGGTTGATGCGAATGGATGACACGGTTGTTTGAAGTGGAAAATGCTGTGTTGCAGTTTTGACCGTTGGTTTGTGGGGAAAAAAAAGTCAGGTCACGATGAACCGTGGGAGTGGTTATAATTTTATTTAAAAGAGGGTTGGATAGCTCCTGAGCAAAACGTGCTGGATTGAAGGCATGCAGCAACAACCAACATCAGAGTAAGTGCTACTTACACCTATTTATTTCTAGCTTAAAAGGAGAGTCAATTTTTTCAGTTATAGAATGTCCCTTAAGATTCTGTTCTTGTCATCTTTGAAAGGATGTGATACAACCGTCACAAGCATTCTCCTTAGCATTGTAAAGGCCAGATTGGCTTATAACCGGTCACACATCTATGGCCATGACCAAGGAAAATTTCAGTTTGGTAACAACGTTTATGACGCCAACGTGCAATGTTCGTTGGCATCAGAAAATGTGGATTACAGAGTACACACATTACCGATAAAGGGCAAGTCTATCCAGTAAAGATGGGATTGGCCCCTTTATCGGGTTAATGTGTGTACCCAGCTTAAGGCGGTACACACGCGCGATGAACGGACGCTTTCGGCACTGAGAAGTGTCGTGGGTAGCGTTTGGTCGGAGGTCGGTTGCCGAGAAATTGCTACCTACGGGCGATTATCGGCCGAAACGTGCGTTCATGCACATTGTGCGGCGTGGGGTCCGCACGTGTGTACGAACCTAAGGACTTTTCTATCTTTCTATTTATCAGGATGTCCAGTTCAATATGACATCTGGGTTGTAGTCATAATAACAGAAGACAGGGACGAAGAACACGTTTAATTGTAGATATTAAACAAACATCGATTTACTATAATATATAAGTAATAGTGACTAATGTACCCACTACTGTAAATTATAAGGATATAAGAAGTCACCCAAGGAGTGAAGCGACCAGATAAAAGCACAAGCTGTAGGGAGAGGTTGCCTTTCAACAGGGCACAGAACTCCGAGGTGATTCGAATAGGCCGTATACTTTTCGTAGGGGTAAGTTATCCAGTATAATTCACCACATTTCACCAGCATGTCAACCTCCCATTTATTATATGGCACCCCCCATTGCTATAACCCCCCTCCCTCCTGTTGAGTCCAGATGGGAATAGTCTTCCTAGAGGGAACAGGTTAAGAGTAACATTCGATTTGTAGCTAGCTTACTTTAGTAGGGTATCTCTAAAGGGTAGTACGAACAGGGCACACTGGTGTGTATTCAGCGAGGCCCATAGGGAAACCGCGCCAATCGGAGTGAACACTACTGATACCGTTTGACGCTGCAGCCACCCCTCCACCATGTGTATTTTCCGCTGACCGACCGATGCACTGTATTATTGGTTGGTCAGACAAAACTATTGTATGGGTTGTACCCCGCCTAAGCTGGCAATCTCCAGGGATAGTCCTAGAAACAGGTAAGAGAACTTTGATTTGATGAGCTAGCTTACTTTAGTATGGTATCTTCA
>JAACNH010002262.1:0-43147 GCA_019447015.1 Hymenochirus boettgeri
TTATTTCCCTGACCAGTACACCCTTAGGTAGGTACACACCTTAGATATGTACACGGCACCTTCCCATACGCACTGCTGTAACTATGACAATAACAGGGGTTATACAATAAGTAGGAAGTGCAGTAGTTTCCCTGTGTAAGGAACCTGTAGCAAACTTCTGCACCTAGTCTTTCCCAGTCCCCCAATCAACGTTCAGAACGTTTGCGTGGCAGTCCAAGCAGCCAATCAGCTGTACCGCGATCTTCTTAGTCAGTGGGGGCGGTTCCGGTAGCAGGAGGGCGGCCTATCGGAATCCACCACGAGCCGCTGCCTTAGTGATATAAAGCGCATGCGCTACAGAACATCCTTCACAGCGCCACGTCCTGTACACCCGGGTTCAGCTATGGCTCTAGCTCTGCTTGTCCTCACTTGCTCTGTCCTGCTAGCCGTCCGAGCCGACATCCCCGAAGAGAACAATGTGCTGGTGCTGAAGAAAGACACTTTCCATCAGGCGCTGAAGGATCACAAGTTTTTGCTGGTGGAGTTCTGTAAGTGGCTTAAACCTCTAGAGCGCATGTGCGATGCATAGGGCTCGGCCTGTGCTTATAGACAGAGCCTTTGTCTAGGTTAGTGGGTTATACCATATGAATACATGGGGGGTGCTCTGCGGTATCTTAACACTCTGATTGCCCGCTTACCCTCCGGCCCCCCCTTTTTTTTTTACCGATGGGTCGACTGGCAGCGAATTAGCCAATCGCTGCGGACGTCAGAAAGCGTCAGCGTATCGGCTCTTCCCTGGGCGGGGCGAGTGTTGGCGGGTGGTGCCTGTAGGTTAGGTTGACGTGTACTTGCTCATGTAGACTTGTTCCTAGTGTGCCATGTATGGGTGTCATGGTAGTGTACACACAGTGTTGTCTGGTATTGGGTATCACAACCTGTCAGTGTGCCATGTATGGATGTGATGGCAGTGTACACAGTGATGTATGGTATTGGTAATCACAAACTGTCAGTGTGCCATGTATGGGTGTGATGGCTGTGTACACACAGTGCTGTCTGGTATTGGGTATCACAACCTGTCAGTGTCATAAAGACATAGTGATTGTATGTGTCAAATGTACTTGGATTGTAAGTCATTGCTTTCTGTGCATGTGATGCATTTTCAGGAATGTGACCCCAGGCTGTGTGGTGGGTAAACCTGGGGAGCTCTGTAAGGGGGACCTAGGCAGATAAATTGCCTGTAGCTGCCAAGGGCATTTAAAAAAAAAAAAACAAACCAAAAACAACAAACCAATTCTGTGCAGAATTGCCCCCACGTGCTCACACCACCTGCAGTGTGCATGTCCCTGCACACACCCCCCTTTATGAGCAATCCAGCTCCATAATAACTTCTCCCAGCTATGATGGCATTGCTGTGTCTTGTGCACTGTTGGGCTAGCATGGGTGAAATGGCCTTTGCATGTTTTAACTCTACCTCTGGACAGCAAACCAGCCCAAAAAACAGCAAGTTAAAATGAAGGTGGCAATGGTCCAGGATGCTGAACAATGCATTCTTCTGTAATTTGCAGACTTTGCACTAACTTAGTTTCTTTACTTGTCAAAGTACACCATCTTGAGTGCCTGGGAAATGTTTTAAATCTAGTCCTATATAATAAAATCCTAGATGTGCGTCCCTGACTCCGTGCATGACTTTTTTTTTTTTTTTTTTTGTTCCTTCTGCGCGTGAACGTCTGCACGCACATGCCTAAATGGGATCTGAGAAAGAAGCGTATGCCGGAAGAGTCTAGCACCCGTTTATATGGCTTAACTGTCTAGTTAAGAATGAATTGAGTATAACAAGATATTGGGCCTTATATCTACAATGGCAGGCCCACATCACAATGGATTAGGAATGTTTTATTTGCCTTGATTGGGAGATTGTGTACTGTTGACACAATTTGAATTTATTAAAGATATTTGCATTTTGTCTCTGCAGCCAACTGTCTAAACCAAGGCACCCCCCTAGTTGTTAGAAATGAAGATGAAACAGAGGTTGCTAATACTTTATCTGCATTAGGCATTTTACTTTCACTACTGTAATATCTGGATGTTGAAAGTTCTGCGCAGGCAGTCAGTTATATGATTTTCCTAATCAGAATATCACTCTCAGAATAAGGATTGTTGCTTGTATGGATGCCAGATTACATTGGAATTTGCAAAATTCTTTAAATACCCTATATTAATCCAACACTCTCTATATAGTTATGCAGTTGCATACATTGTGAGTTGATTGTCCCTCCTATGTAATTAAAGACTGCCAATAACCACAACAGTAGTTTGTCATATTTTTGTGCTGCCATACATGTGGTGGAATTTATGGCCAGCCTACTTTACATCCTGCTGTTTCAAAGGATCTTTCTTGGCAGACATATTGGACAATTGTCCATAGACCTAACATCCAATGTCTAAAGACTGCATTTTCAAGCAGTGTTTCTTGCCTTGAGATGTAACTGTCTGGCCCATTCATTTTGTAATCGCAAGTAGATTGCAAAAAAGAATGGGCTAAGCGGTTCTTCGATAGATTAGACTAATTGTATGGGCACCTTTGTACTTGTCTATAGTAGCCAAATATTTTTGACAACCGACACAGGCTATATATGGTGTATTTGGCAAGCTGTGGCTGTTGTGAGAGGATAACCAATGAATGTAGTCAAGGCAAATCCTAGTTTATTTGGTGTTTGTCTATGCAGTTTTGGGGCTTGACAAATTCCAGAAACCAGGTTGCTAAGGCATCTAGACAGGGGTGCCTTGTTTTGGCATCTCACCTGACTTCATATAAAGCACACTTGATATTTATACAAATCTGCAAGGCCTCCTGTACAATACATAAATATTGCAAGCCACACTTGATGACATTACAAGAACGTTAACTTTTTTTTTTTTTTTTTTTTTTTTTATACTTGGTGTTGACATTGTAAACTTTGTCTGCAGATGCTCCCTGGTGTGGTCACTGCAAGGCTCTTGCTCCTGAATATGAAAAGGCTGCTGGAATATTGAAAGGAGAGGGATCTGACATTCGAATGGCCAAGGTGGATGCGACAGAAGAATCTGACTTAGCTCAGGAGTTTGGTGTTAGAGGCTACCCTACAATCAAATTCTTTAAAAATGGTGACAAGTCTTCACCCAAAGAATATTCAGGTAACTGCAACAATTGAACTGTAAATATGTACATTAGGGATAATGTTGGTAGTTCAGCTAAAGGTAACATCTCTAATTGGCATTATAGTACATGATTTGATCATACAATCCTTTCAAACATAGACAGTTGGTGCCACTGGCCCTTAAAAATCCTAACCTTATGTTCTAGGGCAGTGCCTTATTTTATGGGTATGGTTTAATATGCTTCCTCTTATTTAAGGATTGCATTAAAGGGTTTAAATAGTTGGTGAATCTCTACAGCCACTAGTAATTGTTGTAGTAATGTATTGCTGATTTTTAAAAATGGATGTCTTTAATACTGGTCTGTTTTTATGCAGCTGGCAGGGAAGCGGCAGACATCGTTGAGTGGCTGAAGAAGCGTAGCGGACCAGCTGCTAGTGCTTTGACTGATGAGGCAGCTGTTACAGCTTTGGTTGATGCTAGCGAGGTTGCAGTAGTTGGTTTCTTTAAGGTGCGGTACTAATTAAAAATCTTTTTATATGGTGGGGCAAACATGAACTTCTTGATAACCTAAAAGCTGAACTTAGGTTGTGCCCTGTTTATCAGAACCTAGCCCTAACTCCCCCCCCCCCCCCCCCGTTCAGTAACTTGAGAGTAAAATCCCTTACCTATACCTATAAGTGGATTCATTCCATCCCTAATCACATGCTCGATCCTGTAAGAAGTCGGCATTAATTTCAGACTGGTAAAAGATCATATGCTCTTTAAAGAGCAATCCCCGGGAAATTATAGGTTTGTTTTTACGATCTAAACCTCCAGCCCCTATATATATGCTGTCTTATCTTTGTAGATGAAAAGACAGCTAGGGGATAGGCATTCAGTCATTGTCTGTCAACTGTCAAAACCATAACTGATAGTTGCAAACTGGAAGACCCAGGAAGCAGAGACTGGGACAACAGGACATTGTGCAAGATTTTGGACTTGCCGTTTAGGATTTTGGGGTGTAATTTGCCAGTATGTTTTCATTTGAACTAATTTTGTCCTGGATCAATGTAACCTGGAATGCAAAAGTATCTGTTCCTGTTTGATGTAAACACCAACTTATTCAAGAAAATGAAAGCTTCCTCTAGCTAAACACACTACCTATAGCCTTCACCTTAAAATATCAGCTACTAAATATTTGTTTTGATCCAAAAGGATTTTACAGGTTTTCAGTGGGCTTGTATATTAAAAATGCTTTCTCACACTGTAGTAACATTAAATAAAAATTCAGAGGTGAGACATGAATGCAGAGTTGGAAAATATCCAGTGAGTGCAACCAAACTTTAGCATCACAAATATATGCAGTTTAATACCATGCCGAGCTATAACAAATTTTGTGTACATTAAAGTCCCTCCCTCTGCCTACAAAAAAGAATTGCACGTTTCACTGGGATATCTTGTATAGTAGCAGTTGAAAGAACCATTCGTGTATATATTTAGCATTGGAAATGCAGGTTTTCAAAGAATTACACAATACTAAATCTGAAATGTGTTTTGCCAGTGTTCCGTATCGTAAATGAGAGAAGCAAAGTTCTTCAAACGTCTGCATTTTTCAATGGTTTGTTAGCTGGTGCTGTAAAGCTGGTACATTCCAACTTGTTTTGTAATATTTGTTTTCTGCTGCATGTCTGAAGTAGATGTGCAGAATTGTTAACCTTTTATTTGGAACACTTGGCTTGCTAAACCACTGAATTAGACTGCAAAACTATTGTCCCAGGTGGAACATCTGCAGTCATGTAGACTGTGCAGCCAGCATAGGTATTGTGTATAATACAATATTATGTACAGTTGTAAACTTGACACAGACTAGATATTGATAAAATTGTTTAATTTCCATCTTGCAGGATCCAGAGTCTGAACTGGCTAAGGTGTTCATGCAAGTGGCAGAGGCAGTGGATGATATTCCATTTGGTATTACTTCCAGTGACTCGGCCCACTCCAAATATGAACTGACCAAGGACAGCATTGTTTTGTTTAAGAAGGTGGGTATTGTATTTTTCATTAGCCTCTGAATTGATTATTTTAAACTAACTTTAGATCGTGAGGTATTTACCATATTGCTATGAAAAATACCCAGAAGTGTCCGGCTCTGAGGCATTTAAAACGCGCTCTATAGAGAATTGGAACCAGGAAGCGGTCAGATTTTCAGATCTGCAGTGGTGGATTGTGTAAAGTAAATATATTTGCCTTCGTCCCTGGCTCCTGAGATTGATTGAAGAACAGAAGGTAATTCATAGCCCCTTAACCTCCTGGGCTTCAATCAATACATTAAAGGAATAGTTCACTTTTTGAATGAACTATTCCTTTGAAGGGTAGGGAGAAGCCCTCCGTTCCAATTCCGGGTGTGTGGACTCTTGTTGTCGGCTGGTCTAATCAAAACTTGTTGTTTACATTCTAGTTTGATGAAGGCCGTAATACATTTGAGGGAGAAATAACAAAGGAAGAAGTTCAGAACTTCATAAAGGCAAATCAGTTACCACTGGTTATTGAGTTTACAGAACAGGTACAGTACAATTTACGCAGCAGGTTTTTTTTTTTTTATTCTTTTTTTTTGGTTTTTTTTTGAAAGCCTTTCTTTGAATATGTGTATCTTCCACAGACTGCCCCAAAGATCTTCGGTGGGGATATTAAGACTCATATACTCTTCTTTTTGCCAAAAAGTGCCTCAGATTACCAAGATAAGTTGGATGACTTCAAGAAAGCAGCCGCAAGCTTTAAAGGAAAGGTATGTCCTAAGTGTGTAAGAGGCATTCATCTCAAAACCTAAGTGCAAATGCATGCTTAATGTTTCAGTATAGAGTAAGCTTAATCTCTAGTGTGGATTAACAATCTTTATATAAAGCTAGCATCTACTGTATTTGTATTCTGCTGTAACTCATTCTCTAACTGGATATATATTTTATTTTCCCCCTAGATCCTTTATATATTTATTGATAGCGATAATGCAGACAACCAGCGAATTTTGGAGTTCTTTGGCTTAAAGAAAGAGGAATGTCCTGCAGTCCGGCTTATCACTTTAGAAGAGGAAATGACAAAATACAAGCCAGAGACGAAGGACCTATCTGCTGCAAACATAAAAGCATTCTGTGACAGCTTCCTAGAGGGAAAGCTCAAGGTGAGTTTCTTTGCTGGTGTTGGAGCATTATCTAAATAAACCCCAGTAGTGGTTTCTGTTTGCCAAATTTGCAGGGTTGGCCAATGAATTGAAGTGTTTTTTTTTTTTTTTTTTTTTTTTTTTTTTGCAGCCTCATTTAATGAGTTAGGATATTCCAGATGATTGGGACAAAACCCCTGTGAAGGTCTTGGTGGGAAAGCACTTTGAGGAAGTGGTCTTTGCAGAGGATAAGAATGTGTTTGTAGAGTTCTGTGAGTGTCTCTCTCTTACTAATCATTTGCTTTCTGATATTTGGCCAATATATCAGTCCCGAAACCTTAATATCTTCCAGATGCTCCATGGTGTGGTCACTGCAAGCAACTGGCACCCATCTGGGATCAACTTGGAGAGAAGTTTAAGGATCATGCAAACATAATAATTGCCAAGATGGATTCAACTGCCAATGAGATAGAGGCCGTTAAAATTCACAGCTTCCCAACATTGAAGTTCTTTCCAGCTGGTCCAGGAAAAAATGTATGGCTTTTTTTTTTTTTTTTAATTCTTTTTATATAGGCACTACTAAGATATTAATTGTATGCATTTCCTTAATTGGCATCTTTCATTTAAAGCTTGAATTATTTGTGCTGGTCCTGAATGCCCTTTTAACATTGTTTGCTAGCAGGATACAAAGATTAACTGTGCCGCAGAGTTGATGATAAAATATATGTGGTATTTAGTTAGATCAGCTGGACTATTTTGCTAGTCGTATAACTGGATCTCTCCATTCAGAATGAATTGTACAGGTAATCTGTTTGCAATAAATGTATGCCACAATTGGCATATAACCTCCTTGTATTCAGGAGTTCCCAGACTCCTTGCTGTTGCAGGATGACTGACACATTCCAGTGAATTTATTGCCAACAGATTCTGAATTGAGATCCAGTCAGATGACTAGGGAAAAGTCTTCAAGAACTAACAAGTCCAGTTGCTTTAACTAAATACCACAGATTTACCATGACCTGAATGAATGGTTAATAAAACCAAAAATGAGTCTCTAGCAAGGACACCCTACAATATAATGTCTGTAGAATGCAATTTCCACAGGAGGGCTTTAAACAATCCTACTTTTTGGATTTTATTTTCAGGTGCAAATAAGCTGCCATATACATTCTGAACCATTATAGATTCTTAAGTGTCTTTTGCACTTGAATAGCAAATTTGTATTAAGTCCTCCCTGTAGAATTTCTTCTGCCTGGAGGAAACCCACACAAGCACGGGGAAAACATACAAACTCCTTGTAGATGTGTCCAAGGGTGGAATTGAACTCGGCACTTCAGCGATGCAAAGCAACAGTGCTAACCACTGAGCCACCGTACTTCCCCAGGGTTTACTGGTTTCATACTCTTGCAAAATTCATTCCATTATTTTACCTTTGCTTTTTATATCGCTTACCTAACCAAACGGCACTAATGCTGGCCATATACTTTCTTGCCGTTTCACAGATTTGGTGCCTGATCTTTGAATCGGTGGTTTTGTCGAAGATTCTATAGGTAAACAATTAACCCTGCTAGGTAAAGTTTTACCATTCATATATGATAAAACTTTGCCTTGCAGGGTTACTTATTTAACACTATTACAACCAAGTAGTGGGAAAGGGAAAATACCAGAACACTACTTTAGACTGTAGCAGTTGGTGAGCCTTAACCCCACCCATTTCTTAGATCTAGACGTGACAACATTTTGCGACAATGCACCAAAATCGCATGATTTCAGGTGTGTTGCAATTGCACATCTGTTTGCGACACAATTCTGCATAAAAATGTCGATTTACATGAGATTTCATATCTCTAAAGGAGAAACTCTCAAAGCTCTTCCAGTGCGATGCAGTGTGGCCGTGCCCTTCTAGTCTAATTGCCAATTGATGCCTGTGGATTAATTTCAAGGGTAACTACTTCAAATTACCATGCTTGGGGAATAAAATTGTTCTATTCCTTTTGAGGAATGTTCTTTTCATTACTGTAGCTCATTAACATGAGAAATTCCAATATCAAATCTGGACATTGGCTCAGTGACTGCAAGTTCATGTTTGATGATCAAAGTTGCAGGTATGGCAGCTTTGAAATGGATTGGCTAGACCCAAAGACCATTGGTATTTGGATGAATGAGCTAAATGTTGTTTTTCCTCACCCTCTAACTTCAACCATTCAGTTTGATGGATCTGCCATTTAGCTTTGCCTGACTATATGGAAATGTTTTTCAGGTGGTTGACTATAATGGGGAACGAACACTAGAAGGCTTTACAAAGTTCCTGGAGAGTGGAGGACAGGATGGAGCTGCTGATGAGGTAAGAAGGATTTTGTTTGGACTCTCTGTAAACCTTTATAAATAGTGTATTACATAACATTAGCTAAATAACACTACAAGCCATAGAGTGGGTAGTGTCTATCTTCATTTTCTTTGTTCATTAATTGGCATTGTAATAAATGGCTTGTGCCCAGTGTATTCTAAGCCTATCATTGGTTACAGGACCTTGAAGATTTGGAAGAAACAGATGAACCAGAGTTGGAAGATGGGGACGATTCACACACTAAAGACGAATTATAAGAGACTTAAATGAGCAGAAAGCATAAGACACTAAGTGGGTGGAAGTCTAGGAAATGTTTTGCAGTGTCAGAGCTCTGATAAAAAAAAATTCCAGGGAAAACTTGCATCAATCTACGTTTTATTTTGCATCATGGTGAAAGGGAGCTTTGACCTCGAGTAGACTTTATTTTTTTTATTTTATTTTTTTACTGTGATGCTTTTTTTTTTTTTTTTTTTGTTTAAACCCTTCAGCAATTTGGTTCCTTCTGATGTAAGTCTAGCACTTCTGTGTTCCTTCCCTTTTTTGTATGTTTTTATTTTTTATAACTTTTTTTTTTTTTAAGTGTGAGTTATACTGTTTAAACCGAACACCCTGCATGGCTGGTGACCTATTTAAAAAGGGCTTTACCCACCTACAGCTCCTCTAACGTTCCCTCCTAGTATTAAAAAAACAAACGTATAATAGGGGGCTTTGTTTTTTTTCCCCTGTATTACCAATGATTCAACCCCCCCCCCCCCCCCCCCCAGCAGGGCAAAGCTGGTCACCTAGGTGTAGTGCAGTATTTAATGCAAGGTCAGGGTGAGGTGGTAGCAACCCCACCCTTCTCCGATCACTACCACTAATGTGTTCATGCTTCTGACTAAACACTCTTAGCGGTACAGCTCTGTGTGCAACTGCCATCCTGTCTGGCATGACCCATCGGAAAGCAACATAGACACATTAATATCTGTGGACAGGACATGGTATCTGTAGAATCATCTGGATTCTAGAAGCATTCCATCATATTTAAGTTGGAAAAAATGTTTTGGCCAAATAAACATAATTTTATTAAAGTTTCTGTGTTTTTTCTTTGCATAACAGCCATAACTCTATAAAGGGCTGTAAATGAGATTTTCTATTCCAAGCAAAAGGCTGAGGATGTGACTCCTTCATTCAACAGGTCCACTTTGTCTAATGTTTAAATGGCAAGCAGCCTGCCTTTTCACAAGGGTCATGCTATTTATATTACACAAGTAATTCAATAAATTCAGTGTTTCATTGACAAATTCCCATAACTGTTCCCTGCTCATTAAGATTACAATTCTATTTGTGGAATTCTGATTATTTACATAAAAGGGAGCAGATATGCTATGGGTAATAGTATGGTGTATAGTCTGCCTCCGTCTTTGCTTTTGGTACTTGGTGCAATGACCCTGGAAAGCTTGTGTAGCAGCTGCTCTTCTAATCAGTTGACCTGGTAAAATGAGCCTCCCTTGAACTGCAGTGGGTGTAGGCAAGGTTTACTTGCCTTACAGTGGGATGAGATGAGAGTCCCTTAAATAGATGAGTGGGCAGAGCTATAAAAGGTTTTCTGTGCTCTTACTCGTGCCTTGAGCAGAGTTTTTTTGGTCCTTCCCTACTACAGACAAGGGAATTTAAACCTTTAACTGGAGCTACATCCACATCTTGTGGAAAGCAAGACCTAACCAGATCTTTATTATTGGATTCATCCAAACGCACAACTCTGGCGCTAAGTCCCTTGCCTCCGGCCCCCGACCACGGTATCCTCAGAATGAGGTATATCCCTGCCCGTCGCTCTGCACACAGCCTGAGATCTGTACGCTTCCCTAATGACATTCTTTTTTTGGACCACATACGACAGGGTGACCTGGAGCAAGTTGGGAGGTTTATCCGAGCCCGCAAGGTGACAATGGATACAATTTATTTGTCAGGTGAGTATCACCTATTAAATCCTGCAGGCTCTCTGGCATATTGTTTAGCAGTGACTGGAAGCTGTAGGTTGCTTATTGTAGCTGACTGCTGTTTGCTAAACAGCATTGTGCCTTTTATTTTCATATGGAAAGGCACAATTCCACTTTTCTGATATATGGTGGGAAGATTATAATTCACTGTCTGCTGTACCCCATCAGTAAAAAGTTAAGAGCTGTCACTGAGAATCTTGAAACATTCTAGATAAGAACTAAATGGTTGTATTTAGTTATGGGGAAAACCCATCATCCTGACCTTCAGTAAACAGCTGTGCTTGGACCAAATGCAAGGGAATTTATATATATATATATTTAGAATCTGCCCCAGGGTATAATCATACATAATCTGCTGTTAATATCCAAAATGGGGTCCTCCAACAGTTATAGATTGCCTGCTACCAAATTTTGAAAGTACAGTGGTTTTACAACCCCATGATAGCTTTTATGGTAAGCTCCCAGATCTCTTACCCAACCTTTTGCTTGCAGGTATGGCTGCCCTGCATGAAGCAGTTCTCTCTGGCAACCTGGAGTGTGTGAAGTTGTTGGTAAAATACGGTGCAGACATTGATCAGAGAGATGAGAATGGATGGACCCCTCTCCACATGGCATGCAGTGATGGGCATCCTCACATTGCCAGGTCAGGACCATGGAGTGTGAAGTATTTATAGCATCCTGCTCTATATATATGTATTTTAAAGGGACAGTAAATGTGCATCACCTTAACAAGAACAAAATATTCTGTCTTGGATGCCTCATTTGATTTAATTGCAATTCAATAATCAAAAGTGTTAATAGACACATATTGTCCAGTGAATGGGCATGGCAATTTACTCAGCAGAATCAAACAGTATGGCAGCTTCAACCCCATTCACAGATGTATATGTGCAAGAATAAAATCATGGCACGCACAATACTGTGCTGTTATAAAATATATATATTTTATATTTGTAAAACTCTTATATTGTTGGGGTAATATAATTTCTCCAGAATAATTGTATTTTAGAATTCTGGTAATTGTGCCCTATTATAAATAGGTGCCATTTTGAAGTTTATGAGTATCGCAATCTTGGTTTAATAGAGCACACCTGGTATTTTGGCTGCAATGAAATGCCACAAACTTCTGCCAATCATTCAGTGTGAAGGTAAACTAAAAATATTAACTTCTGGATATTGTAAAGGAATAGGTCATTTGAAAAGTGAACTATTCCTTTAAAGAGAATGTCCACCTCTCTGCAATAAAAGTATGTTATGCAGCACCCCCTAAATCTAGACTTTGTTTAGCTTACACTTTTTAAATCTGCTTCCAGCAAGAGCTATCATACTTACAAGCTCTGCTCTTCACGCTCCACTTCTGGGTAAGGCAGTCAATGTCAGCCAATCACTGACTGCCATTCCTGGAGCAGTCTCCACTGCGGCTGCTCGGAACAGAAAAAGAACACAACAGCCGCAGCGGAGAGGGAGTGCAGAGAACGGAAGCGGTGGTGGATCACAAACTTGTAAGTATGAATTTTCATGCTGGGAGCAGATTTAAAATATGTAAGCTAAATGAACTCTAAGTTTAGGGGGTGCTGAATAACACCCCTAACATACTTTTTTGCAGAGGGATGGCCATTCCCTTTAATGTATTGATTGAAGACCGATAGGTTAAGGAGCTAAGCGTGACTAGTGGCCATTGCACAACAAAGGGCACTTATAGTAATACAACCACCACAAGCAATAGCAAAGAAAGTGCGGTGTAATTTCTTAATGTCAGCATATAGCTGGCATTTGGGTCATGGAAAGTACCAACAGGGAAATTCAATGAAAGTTCTTATCGTTAAAATTGGTGCTAATTTTGCCCCAACCAATCAGATATTATCTAATATCTGATAGGTTGGGGCAAAATTAGCACCATTTTTAACAATAAGAACTTTTATTAAATAACCCTGCAAGAGGCTCAATCACCTTGCTACATTGCATAACTATGTAACGGAAAGCAATAGCACCCCCATAATGCATAGTACCACCTCTTCTGCTTTTTGGCTGGGAAATCAGATATAGTAATTGATGACAGGTTAGAGAAAATACCCAGAAATATTACCTGCTTTCCAACTACAGACATGACTAGAATAGAATTATCATGGCTATATTTCTAAAAGCGACACATTACAGAATAAGCAATAAAATGACTTTTAGTGGAATACCATTGTGTTATAAATAGTTTGCATAGTATTTTGGTGGCGCAGGGAATTCCATCTTGAAACTTTATGCAGAGCACAATGGAATACCCTCACACAAAGTGCAATCTGGGGTCAGAATCCCAGTCCCGCCCTTTCATATCTGTTTCGCGCATGTGAAGTAAAAGGAAAATGCATGGAAAGCAGGAAGAGTGATCTGCTTTCTGTGTGTTTTCCTTTGCTTGGCAATAACCACATAGCGTTATGAGACTATACTGATAATATAGTATTTTACAAAGCCTACTGGATTCATTCTAAACTAACAAAGATACATGTGTCTGTTCATAAATGTCATTCATAAAAGGGTAAGCAACAAGTGACTTCAGTGATGGGTAAAGCAACTAAAATTGTCTGCACTCATAGACAGTGCATCAATCAGGGTAAGGCCTTCCTGTCACTGTATCTTTAATCCTACCTGAAAGTAAGATCAAGTCAGAAGCCTAGCTCTGTCCCATTTACTTAGACATTGATGCAATTCTCGAGGAGTCCTGCACTGTGTAATGGGAAGACAAGTGTGAATGTTTTTTTTAAAAGAAAGAGCTTGCTGCGGAGGGGCCCAGAGGGGGGTGAGGGAGGGAGAGCACCACAGTGCAGTCCTCAGGGAGGACAAGAAGGAGGCACAGATGACACGTTGACAGCTCCTACTCTTCAGTTTCCTGGATTTTCAATCACTGTGGGAGAACCATAAGGAGCAGAGGAGAAAGGTAGGTTTTTTAACACTATACAGTGGGGCAAATTTTAGTTTGGAAGGTGGACATGTCCATTAAAGAAAAAGCATAATTGCTGCCTTAACGGGATAGTTCACATGAAAAGTGAACTATTCTTTTAATGTATTGATTGAAGCCCGGGAGGTTAAGGAGCTATGCCTTACCTTCCGTTCTTCAATCAATATCTCAGGAGCCAGGGCCGAAGGTAAGTAAGCAAAAGTACCTTTTGCGCAATCCTCCTCCTCCGCAGCACTTACAGGTCCCGACTGCTTTCTGGTTTTAATCACTATAACTAGTGATTAGCTAATTGATGCTATAGTTGATTTGAACCAGGAAGCGGTCAGGAATTTCTTACCTCCAGATTTCTTACTGTCTATCCCTTTCTACCAGTAAAATGAATGGAACAGTGTTCCTGCACATCCCCCCCCTGCTGACATCCCTGCACTGTGATTCTCAAGTAACAGGCACTGTACTCATACACTATTACTTGTATCTGCAGAAACTGAGCATGGCTGTACATGTTCCTAAATCAGTGCTTCCTAATTCTGCCCATCAGACACCTCCCACGTTTCCAGTTTCCAGGATACCAATCCCTAACATAAGTGAACAGTCGGGGACCTGTAGTATTCATATCGCTTTATGAAGGATATCCTGTTAAAATGTGCGCTGCTCCATAAGGGGTTGTCTACAGTCGACTCCTCCATTGCTTTGCAAAGAAGCACCTTTCATATTAATAAAGCATTTCCTAATGTTGTTTATAATATAATAAGGATACTGGAGAGGAGAACAGCTAAATAAATACTAACAACTGTATAAAAACTCAGTATTTATTTGACACATCAGGAAAGTTGCAGAGCAGGATTATCCACAAGGTAATTTAAAACCTACTTACTAGGGATCTTTAGGTGGCCAAGCTACAGAGGCAGAAATAGTATTATAGCTCAATTGAAAGCCCTGCTTAGGACCCTGTATAATGTCAATTCATTAAAGAGGTGCACACAATTGCCTGCACTATTAATCTGCAGCATCCAATTACCTGTTTGCTTTTTACTGCAGTTAGATAACATCTGATTGGTTGCTGCAAATTAATAGCACAGGAAAATTTTTTTCACCTCTTATTAAATAATTGCCTTAACCTGTTTGTCTTGTGACCTGGGTATTCAAAAGGCCTGAGTGTCACTTGGATGATTAATCAATTTAATTACTATAGCTGACATTGATAACAAGGTCCATTCAGTAGCGTCGCTAGGGGGAGAGGCATCGGGAGCAGATTTCTGGTGCTGCTCACCTTACAATAGAAATCAACACCACAGACTTGTATTGACCAGAGTTGCCATGCCGTGAACAGGATGTCCCTGTGTCCTTTGTAACAATGTCGATTAAATAAGGCCAGTAGGATATGCCTCCCCCTTATAAGTACATAAGGGATAAAAGGAGCAGAGGGCACGTCTAACCAGGAAGTGTTTTATGTTATAATTATGTATATATATGATATATTTGAGGCAATAGTTAGCTATTAATATGACCCATAGCCATTTATTTTGATTGAATTGGAGGTACAGACCAGTGTATTGTATACTTTATTCAACACTAAGAAATAAAATACATACAAATACATACATACACCAGACAACACAATGAAGACATTTGCAGCCCTCCGTGTGTTAAGTATGTTATTGCTTGTACTGAGGTTTCCAGACATCCCAACCCACCCCCTAAAGCCCCACCCAAGATTAATGCATAATTCATGCATACAGACACCCACTCATGAAAACAGTCAGTCACACATACATATAACAAGTCAGGTCACTATTAAGTGTTTTTGTCACTTGTTAACCGCTAAAAGACTCTGACATCATTGTGCTCCCTCAGTCTAATTCATAACAACACATTTCAGGGAGATTGTATATGATTATATTATATATTATTAGGGATCTACCATTAAAATCAGGGAGAGGTGGGATGCCTGGGTTTCTGGGAGATGTGGTACACAGCAGCTGTAGGGCCACATATTTGACATTGCTGTAACAGAGAACGTGATTTTCTGCACTGATGTCATTTTCTAATTCTATTATTGTTGGCAAGTTATGAAAGACAAGGAGTTAGATTGATTAAAGTTTGGAACGGTTGGAAGCAGAGTATTTCCTGGGATTTATTCCTGTAGCCATGCACCCAGGTATATTTTTAGACTGTTGTATGCAGGATACATTAGGAGGCTCCGTTCCAGTTTCTTAAGGGAAACTGATCAGTATTTTGTCAATAGCAATAATGGGATCTGCCCTCCTTACAGTCTCTACCTCTGTCCTGTGCTTCATTGATAAGTGAGCCAAGCCCATTGTGTTACAACATACCATATAAATAACCCTGAGGTCAATCTACAGCAAATTGTATAATCCTTTAATAACAAGGCTGGGTACACACGTTGGGATCGACTGTGCGACCGAGCGGGCAGGCTAAAGGACTGGCAGTCGTGGAATGATCCATAGGAGGACCACACGATTGGCCGTGGTTTTCCGACCCGGCTGATCGTCCATTTGTCTGTTTCAGATGAACAAATGACCAGTCACCCTGCACAAAAAGAAATCCAATATTTCAGCCCGACTGATACACTGAAATGCCAGCTGTGTACCCAGCTTAACACAGCATAAAACATTATAAAAAGCATTGACTGCGTTTTAAATGACAGAACTTATATAAATAACACAGGTAATACACATATGTAATATTAAGCCTCGTACACACTCTGGATAATTTTTGTACGATGCAGCCGACGAACGTTTAACAACATTATCGTTAATCCTCATAACTGAAACGACATCTGTACACACAGCAACAATAGTCACCACGATAGTCGTTAGATATAGACGTTCGTATGTAAAGTAACGTTCGTATCTTAGCGCAATTACGAAAGCAGCGCATGCGCCTTTTATATATTTTTTTGTAGAACGTTAACGATAAACTGCTGAACATGTACAAATATACGATAATCGGCAGAACAAATCCGCCTGGCTGATCGTCGGAAAAAGCCGACAATAGTCGACGTTCGTTGGTCTTTGACGATCGTTAATGCTATATTTTTGTACGAATATCGTGCGATTGCTCGTTTGTCGGCTGCATCGTACGACAATTATCCAACGTGTGTACGAAGCTTTAGTATTTTGTTTGCTCCAGAGCTTTTTTTCAGAATTTGATTTTCTCCTCTGTTACAAGTAGAATTTGATCACATGTAATAATCGCAGTTCTCTGATTGGTTACATTGTTTTTCATGTCTGCATAAAAAAAACCTTATTGGCTCATGATATAGACCTGCAAGAGTAAAGGTGGCCATACATATAAACGATAATGGGTAAATGCCGTTGTTCCATGACGGGATTTACCCATTATCGTTCAAGTGTATGGGCTTTTCCCGACCGACCGCAGTGCCGACGAACGAACGTAGTCGCCACTACGGTCGGTCGGGAAAGATTTCCGTCGGTCGTTATATGATATGATATGATCGTTTACGTGTATGGCCATACGACCAACCGATCCCCATACCATGGTCGTTTACATGTGTGGCGGTTCCCGCCGCAATGTGTCGACAGATACCAATGTGATCTGTTGGCACATTGCGATGGAAATTGCATGTGTATGGCCACCTTAAATCTACAATAACCAATCAGATGTCATCTCACAGTAAGCAGTAAAAAGTTAGAATCTGATTGTTTCAAATTAAAAGCTTGTGCATATTTTTGCACCTCTTATTACATAAGCCCATAATACTCCAAGGCGAGGCACACACAGGTTGATATTTTAGTAGATCATTTTAGTGGATCAATCTCACTCCCAGTGGATCACCGGGAGTGATATTTCAGGTCATGGTATCTTGAATTTTACTATATCTGATTTTTTTAGGTACATTATTTCCCCCAATATTGGTCCAAAAATGAATCAGATATGCAGGACTGGGTGCTGGGCCTAAATATCCCTGGTGCTGTTTTATTTTCTCAATGGATGTTAGTTGGCCCTTGTGTCTAGCCTTATAGGGTAAACATACAGCACAAACACATTGATTAAGGGTGTTTTAAGCCCATCCATATCTCACACAGTCCAGTCTGGTTTATTACCTGGTTTTGGCAGTGTCATTTGGATCTACTTTTGTTTAAAACAATTTGATGAAATTCTTTTGCCAGCTCAGACCTAAGAAAAGGTGTCAGACAGAAGGCACATTTGTAATGAGTGTTTAAGGGGCAGCAGTAATATTATAAGGACAATTATAAACAATTTGTTTTGTCCTCGCTAGATACATAAAACAATTTATTATAAATAATTTCGAAAATACTTATTGGCTCATGATATAGACCTGCAAGAGTAAAGGTGGCCATACATATGAACGATAATGGGTAAATCCTGACGCTCCACAACGGGATTTACCCATTATCGTTCAAGTGTATGGGCTTTTCCCGACCAACCGCAGTAGTCACCACTACGGTTGGTCGGGAAAGATGGAAAATTTCCATCGGTCGTTATCGGCTCCCTTTACTTTAGCAAAGGGATCCGATACGATCGTTTACGTGTATGGCCATACGACCAACCGATCCCCATACCGCGGTGGTTTACATGTGTGGCGGCTTCCACCGCAATGTGCCGACAGATACCAATGTCATAAAATCATTTATTATAAATAATTTCGAAAATACAAGAACAAATCAGATGCCAGAGTTTTAAACAAAACAAATAATTTATTGTTCCAACATATTGTAAATGGGACAACAATTTTTTTTCAAGACAAGTCACGTCTCAATGCAACATTTTTAGCTCCTAAAGTAGTGGCTTAAAATATATATGTGTCTTGAGGTCTTGAGTAAGGCCCAGACTACCAGCCAACCATAATTCTAACATATGACTCTGAGGCATTCCCGTCCTGCCTTAAGAGTTTACAAGCTAATTTTGGTTCCTGAATGAGATGTTTATTAAGGTCACAAGCAGCTGGTGAACAAAAAAAAGAACTGAACTTGCTTTACCATATCAGAATCAAGCGGACACATCTCTTGCTTTGGACTAAATAAATGAAAAGGCTGATAAAGGCGCCATAAACATGGGTCACCTAAAATGAAACCACTACTTCCTTGTTAAACATAAAAACAACATTTATACAAAGGGATTGCAATTTTACTTGGAGAAAACCTTGCTCACATATCATAGCATAGAAAAGAGACAGGAAAACTGGACTATAAAGGGCTGGATGGCCATTTCCACATGGCTATACTGGCACCTATCAAATCAGGGAGGCTTGGGCAAACTCACAGTTTAATGCTGATGGCTGCCCTCAACAAACAGCCTCTAACAGACTTATCGTATTGGATTGTCTGCTTATTGCTACAAATGGGCTGCAAAGTGCATCACTTACCTATATAGTAGATGGCAGCACGTTTTGTTGGATTGGTTACCCGTACTTGTTAAAGATTGGTTGCTGAGAATTTCAGTATTCAATATCCTAATTGTACACAAGAAACCCACAAGGAAATTTTACTACATTGACCTTTAAGCTACTGTTACAAGGGTGACTGGAACAACATACTTACGAATGGGAAGAGTACAACTGTATAGTTATGGGCTACTTGCTTTATGGGTTTAAGGTCTGACACGGACTGGAACCATATTTGGGCAATACATTGTAGATTGAAAACGATCTGTGACACTTGAAAAGCAAATCAAACAGGGGCACAAGACTAGCAGTCAAGAATAAGGATTCTAAGGTCTAGTATTACACGTGGCAAGTATCCAAGCCTACTTTCCTCCTCTTAGCCTAATGCACTTGAATTCTGGATCTCCATATACATGCGTAATATATATATATATTAGTAGAGAATTGTACCATGTTAGCCTTTGATGATATCTTGGATATAATACCTTTTATTGGCTTACTAAAATGTTTAAAAATGCAAGCTTTCAAAGCACTTAGGGCCCTATTTGTAAATGCTTGGTATCACAATTTAACGATACTGTGCATTATTAATAATGTACGACCACGGCCGTAAATATACGTCTGCAGTCGTACATTTACGCCTAACGTTGGTAACAAACATTTGGTCGTAGTATACCATGCAGTAGTAAAATACGGCAATGGTATTCTATGGGGATTGTAAATCAACGACTGTGTTATCATAGATTTACAATCGTAATAAGCAATTTACAACCATTATCGTTAATTTACGTTACCGACCATAAATTAACGATCGCTAAACTGATCGGAAATAAGCACAGCTACAGTGTGGAGCATGTGCAGTGGAGATGATCTGTTCCCCCAAACAGCCAATAGCATTCACGCAGGTGATGTCACTCAGGCTACTGGAAGCAGTAAGTATGAAGATTATCCTTAATACTATTTCTCACAGGTTGCAGTCAGAGATGTGATCTAGGGCTAATTTTAAAAGAAAGACAGCAGGCTTTTATTTAACACTTGAAAAGTGTTAAGAGAAAAGTTGTTCAGGGACTACATATGTCCTTTTGAACTAATCTAAACGGCTTTAACATATAAACAGTATATGGCCGCATTAGTCTTGTTTTGAAATCTGAGCTTTCTTTAACAGGAGGCTCAATTTACAATTCTCCTTGTAATTTAGTCAGCTAAAGAGACGTATAAACAGTCAATCATTGAAGACAGTGGTTACAGCACAACCCTCCCTTTTATAAATATAGGAAAACAAAGATTTATAGTTTAAACAACATTTAAAGCTGACTAATAATGACAAATTGCTGGCTCTGTGTTTTAGTGCTGCATGAATTGCTTGGAAACACTATAGGTGCCCATACACACGCGACTTAGGTCAAAAATTCACACAAGATTCCATGGGATTTGCCTGATTAAACTTAAAGCCATTAGCGGCCAATGGAAATTTCAGTCTGGAATGATCGACCATGATGCAGATGGCAGTAGGTGCCAAAAGTTTTTGACCCTTACATCTTGCTGATACTAGGCATGTCAGGGGATTTGTCAAGTTTCGGCCATGTGTATGGTATGGCCCCCTATACTGTAGTGACTTCTCCACCAAGCAGATTATTGCAGTTTTACCTGAGGAGAAATTTGTCAGTTAAGTAAACACTGAATGCTTATTGGCATTGATCGGATGCTATAGGCTTGGCACCCTTGAATGCTATGGTGAACACACACGTGGTAGGAAAGGTACAGCAGACAGTTAACACATTTCCTGTGACTGGTACAGCATTTTAGAAAGATATAAGTTGCCCTTGCTTTAGTGATTTCACAAGTTATACTGTATAAAGAACCTACATGTGTAGCCACATAGTGTCAGTGTCTTATAATACAAGAAGATTCACAATAGTTTTTTCTTTTGTATACATTGAGGGAAGGATAAAAATAGCCAGTGAATGACTGAGGATAAATGTAGGCTAAGCTATATATAGGAGCTGGTTTTGAGAAAGCGCCAGTGTCTTCTTTACCCTTCAGGGCCCTGTGAAGCCCAATCATTATTAAGGAATTCTTTAAGGGGTAGATATAGATAAAAGGTAGGTGGTTATAGAAAAGGTATTTATCTCTGAAGGCTTCTGGAAAGCCCATTGTTTTATTGTATAGTTGACAGGCTGACAGCATCAATATATTACCTGCCAGCAGGGCGGTTTCTAGACATAAGCCACTTAGGCAAAGATCTAAGGCGCCTCATTACAACACAGCTACTGAAAAAACTGTCCTTAAAAGCTTGCCTCGTTGTAGCACTACTTCCAATTGGTATTTTATTAGTGGCCAGTGACGCTGCATCCGCATGTACATATGTATGCATGCAAGTTTGGGGGGGTACTTAACCTATGGGGGTAGGGATGTTTTTGCCCAGGGCCTTGAAATGGCCCTGCCTGCCAGAGGTCAATTCTGAGTAGTCAACAGGCCTGAATACACCCATTGTTTTGAGGGTAGATCATTAAACTACACATTTGGTAGGGATTTACATGTCTGATTTGGCAGACGAGAACAGACACCCGATCGTCTTTAGTCTAATAGTCTTTTATGTGTTTGCACTTTTTAAATTTAGGACCAAACATCAATAACAATGTTTCAGAGATTCCTACCTCTTCATCAGATTAAGGGAGAGAACTCCTTCCGAAATGTCATACTGATGTTTGGTGGTAAAAAACCCCAAAAACTTCATTTTTGGTGTGTGATCCTTTATCTTGGTAGTGAATTTATTAGACGAGGCAGCTATGGTGAGGTAGGCCAAAAGGAGCTAAATGCCCTCCTCAGAGGATAAAAATGGAGCAGAGCCTTCCTATAACAGAAGGTATCTTGCAGTCTCATGCTATATGAATAGCATTACCCACAAAATCTAAGAAACAGGATGATTGGCTCTATACCATAGGCTGTATTGCATGTTAAAGGAAATATCTAGCCTAAATAAAAGTAACTTTTAAAATGATTATTACCCCCCAAAACCTTACTTTCGCGAGGTTCCCAAACTTCAAAAATCCCCCCATAACTTACTTACCTGACCCGGTCCCTCGCAGCTTCTACTCTGTGGCTGGTGCTGACAGCCGCTCCACTTCCTGGTTGCGGCTGTCAGTTAGGGCGTGACATCCCACCCAATTGCCTGACAGCCGTGACCAGGAAGAGAAGCGTCTGTCAGCGCAGAAGTCCCCTGCTCCTGTTTTTGCTTGCGACAAGCTCGAAACAGGAGCAGGGGGCGTGGAATAGCCGGCGAGTGTGCGGGTCAGGTAAGTAAGCTCTGGGGCATCTTTGATCTTTAGGAACCTTGCGAAAGTGGGGTTATGGGGGGTAATAATCATTTAAAAAGTTACTTATTTTTAGGCTGGACTTGCCCTTTAATAACCCATCAGTTCTTTACACATGCATTAGCCATAGGACATATAAGGACAAATTTTGCAAATCTTTGCCCCTTACTCTGGGGAACCTGGGAGTAAGAAATTACTTCTTGTTTCTTATATTTTGTGGGCAATGCAATTCATGTAGCATTAGACTGCAAGATACCTTCAGTTATAAGAAGGCTCTGCTCCATATTGAATTTAAGTCATCGTAAACATGTCTGAAGAAATTTACTGGTCCGTAAAAACCTGTCATTGGAGGGTTTAACTTTATGGGACAAACTATTGCTACTTCTCAACATTTACCCTGTGCACAGTGACGGGTATGATGTGGCGCTATAGCTGCTACAATTGTGCTACATCCCAACAATTAAGCACTATCTGCACAGTGATTGTTAGAATGTTTCTTTAGCATATGATATGTTTTACATCCTAGCACTTTAGCACAATGTATGAACGTGGGTAATGGATGTTTGGGTCAGTTCTATAACGTGCATCACTTCCTGTTAATGCTTTTAAATAAGGCTTCCTATGTATTAGCAATACACTTGAGAAAGGGTTCATGAGGGCCAAAACATGTTGTGTATGAGCTACATGGAATAAAGTGGCCACTAGCAGTGACTGCCCGTTTGTTACCTCATTCACACTTTATATTGACTTTATGCAGGACAGTTAATAAAAGAAAATACTAAAACGTATTGCCAGCACGTGAACAGCCTTGAGTGGCCCATTCAGCTGACCAGCCTAAATGCCAGATAACAGACTTTAATGACTTTATTTAAGCTGCAGCCATGAAAATCCAATTCCTGCTACTTATATGTTTCTGTCTGTTAAAACTCCCTCTTCAAAACATTATATTTGTCAGAGATGATCTGACAACATTGCACCAGTTCTTTGTCTTATTATTGCCCACTTTATGAGTCCGAATGGGCTACAATCAGTGGACTATTATGGCCTTTATATTGAGTATCACTTAGAGCATAAACATATATGAGGTGTACAGGCATTATGTGCCTCTTTCTAAAGTAATACTGCTTCTGTTTTTCTCCAGATACCTTTTGTCGCTTGGTGCACAAGCAGATGCTGTGAACTGTGATGGAGAAAAGCCGTGTCAGCTGATAGACTCAGACTGTGAGGAGTTACTGCAGCTCTTCCCTCCAGAAGGAGGTGACTGAGGGGACGTTGGAACTAACGTGTGTCCCCCTACAGTTGGAATGTTCATGGTACACTAGATTCCACTAGATCCCTCAAAACATTTACCTTTACCAAGGCTGAGGAGATTCTGGATGCTCAGTTGCTGTGAGACAGAAGAGGGAAAATATGGCGGCCATTTAAGCCACAGTAACGAAAGCTTATGTCTACACAGTTTATTTTTTACAATCAGCTAACTTCTAAAGGGGGGGGGGGGGATTTTGTGCTTGAGGTGGGTTGGCACCACAGCATCAAATGTCTACATGTTGATATGAACTCACTGTCAGTGCACAGCCCACACTAAAGTGCTGCTGTTACACCTGGTCCTTGTATGGGAAGTTATGTCTGAATTTTTATGGGCTTTGTTAATAAACTGGGAGTGTAATGCTGGGATAATGTGTTTATCATGGATTAGAACATATGATAGAATAATGCACAGCACCGGAAATTCCTTTCAAACAAAGGTAATGTTAATCTTGTGATACAGTGCCTTTGAATAGTCTTTGTGCTCTGTCTGCATGAGTCAATGTAGCTTAATAAATCCTGTCCATGTTTAATCAGGGGTCTGCCTGCAAATCTGAATTAGGGAGCTTGCAGCTGTTGTTTCAACTCTCTTGGGCCACTGTGTCCATTTCCTTGTTGCTATTTCTAGTCTGTTTATTAGTACTCCAAGAACCCTTGAAGTTCTTGAACCTTTAATTTCTATGCTGAGAAATAAAAACATTTTAGCTACAATTGGCTTTCAGGTTAAAAGGTGTGCAAAACATGCCTATTATGCTTTGTATAAGAGATAAGAAGAGGTACCCCACCAATCATATTGTAGATGGGACTCCTGTTAAGTGTGCTATACTTTGAACTCTGGTGCAAACTCTTTAGTATATATTTATGTTTTAGCACTGAGCAAATTCTGGTTTGCAATCCATTTATCAATTCAAATAAGACTTTGTCTCAAGGAGCTTACAATCCAAAGTATTCTCATGAACTATCGGTATGACTTTTAGGTAGGAGAGCCCTTGGGACAATAGAATTTCCTTTGTGTTGTTGATGGTTTATTCATTGGTGAAATGGTGTTTTTTATGGGGCAATAACATCCATCATTTCCTTACAGCTATACTGATTTGGGACTAAAGTTTAAAGGAGAACATATACAAATGTAAACCTTGGGAAAGGTAAAACAGCAATCTAGCATCCTGGGTGCTCACAAACTTGCAGTCCAGTTCTCGCTGCTGCTGACCCAGTCTCCAGGGAGGTGCAGTACTTTTCGGTGGAGCTGTGACATATATTCCAAGCTCCATGAGGAAATACTGGTCAACTTCAACATATTTAAACTTTAGAAAATTTAAAGGACATATCCACCCTTATATATAAAAACTGGTCACTTCTGATTTATTGGCCTCTAACCCCAACTGGTATTTTAGCACCTTATTACAGCAGAGGCAGAATTTGCTATTTTACATTTCTGTCCGATTCTGCCTCTGTATAAAAGGCTGTTTTACACAGTTTGCTGGAGAGTGGGGGTTATGGGTCTGAGGTGCGAGTGGGGGAGGGGCCATGGGGGCCTATGAGCACAGGGAGGTTCTTGCACATTACAGGCACTGACCTGTCAGTCTATTGATGGGAGGGGATTCCAGGTAAGGAGGACTCTTCCTTGTTTAGGGCTTGTTCACAGTAGAAACTGACAGAAACACACAGCATGCATTTGTGTCCATTTTTTCACAATGCCTTTTCCATAGATTTATATAGAAAACGCATGCAAAAAACGGACAGGAATGCTACATGCAGTGCGTTTTGTTTAGGTGTAATGGACTGGAATGCAAAATGACACAATCGGAATGCAATAGTGTGAATGGGGCTATTGAACTCTGGGTCCTTGCGATTTTAAAAACAGACCTAGTGTGAACGAGCCCTTATCCTGCTTACAGCTGCACTGCGCATGTGCGAACTGCAGATTAGAAAGAGGGCCGCAGATCCTGAACCACCTACCCTCTTACTTTACAATCAATTCAAAGAACATTGTAAAACTTGTGTAGCTCGTAGAAGGGACTCATTTTAAAGGTAAGGACATGGCAGACTAAATGATTACAGGTTGTTATGGGAACACCGTTCCCCTTTAAATCTAGTTAGTAATACATCTAATAATGTCAAAAATGGGGGCAAGTAAAGGACAAGTGACTTTTTGTTTTAAGGGTGGACATGGCCTTTAATGCAGCATGCCAAATTCACAATCCCTGTAATTTTGTAGCTTGAATACGTCTTAACTGCGCATTCCTGTACAGTGCAATTCATTTTCCTCAGTGCTCTTTTTAACTATTATGTTTTAATCTTATTTGCCAAAAAGTAAAAATATCCTAAAATACCAAAATCATTACTGTAAAGTGCAAGTGTTGCATATCTGTAGGTGTTAACATCCCACAAGCTTTACTTGGAGTTCATTTTCTGTGCACAATGGATTACTTGTCAGTAAACCTTTCAATGGACTCTCCAATTAACCTGTCAAGGTGGCCACACACATGCGATTTCCATCACAATGTGCCGACAGATCACATTGGTATCTGTCGGCACAGACATGCGGTATGGGGATCGATTGGCCGTGCAGCCATACACAGCTCCCTCTATTAAAGTAAAGGGGGCCGATGCCGATCAATCGGAGTGTGGACTACGGTCGTTCGTCGGCACTCCAATCAGTCAGGAATATCCCCTACATAAACTGGGTACACAGTCTGACGGGGTAAGCCTGTAATCAGCCACATGTGGTGAGAAATCCCACAATCCTGCAGGCAACAAACTACTGCTCTTGACATTTGCATTTGTCATTTCAAACTACAGCGTACCAGGAACGCACCAGCATTTCCATTGTGGTGTTGTGCATTGCCATGTCTTTCTGCTGCTATTTCCTAATATTGCGCTCTGGAAGTGCATGCAATTGTGCAACAAATGGTGGTAGCGTGCGCTCCCAAAAGCAGATTGCAGAGCAACAGACTAATATGGCCAGCCCCATTGCTTAGCACTAGCGTGCGCTTTTGAAGGCATGATTGTATAACGCTTAAAAGCACACAAGTGTGGCCTAGCCCTTAGTGAGAACTTCGTGTAGCCACCGAAACACTCTTCCGTATATGCAGGGAGATGAGGTTGGCACTGTGTGTAGTCATATCTGTAGCAGATCACAAACAAAGTGCAATGGAATGATCTACTATAAATTGGTTCCGTGTACTTAGCTTAAGATGTGCAAGGTTATTGTGAAAAGAGAATGATTTATTACATGTATCACTAGTTGAGTTTGCAACACAATATAGATATTTGCACATTGTTACAGTAATTTTCTGTCATAAAATAATATACAGGGAGATTCAATCAAAGTTCTTATCGTCTTATCGGTGCTAATTTTGCCCCAACCAATCAGATGCTAGGTTTCAAATGTTACATAAGTTCTGATTGGTTGGGGCACAATTAGCACCATTTTAAATAAGAACTTTTATTGAATCTCCCTGTATATTGTGGATAGTGAGTGACCATAATACTCCTTTACATTGATGCAGCTAGTATTTTATTGATAACTTTTAAATGTGTTGTCCATGTAAATACCCATTCTTTTTTATGTATCTGTTGTAAAATGCTAATAAAATGTTATGTTTTAAATAATGGAAACATGTTGTTTAATATCAATGTATTTATATATACACCAGATTTCATCTTGTAAAGAATGACAAAACGGGACTAAAATCTTCATCAATAACCTTTAAAACCAGTTTAACCCCCCTCTCTCTCGCGTCATTGCTAACAAATATTGTTACTTATTTTTTACATGTTTCTATGGTATACTGAAGATCTATTAATAACATTTCATATGTTTTAAAGTTTTGTATTGGCAACAAGTTGTTGGGAGAAATTGCTCCCGGAGGATGTTTGGATACTGTTCTTTTTTTATGGCAGTAATATAGTTTGATTAAACCCACACATGGATTTTCTCAGGATGCTTTACTATTGGCATGACACAGGACTCATGGTGGCATTCACCTTTCTTCTTTGGAAAATCTATTGCCCTGATGTTCCAAAGATTAAGAAAAAGGATTAAAGGAAAAGTTCAGAGGAAAATATCATTATTTTAAAGAGTCTTAGTTTACATTATACATACCTCGTTATTCTACCTAATCTCATCCATATCTCTTGCTATTAACATTAGTGAGCTGACATTTCAGGTCCTGCAATGTTCCTTCTTCTTTCCAACCCTTGGAATGTTCCTAAGGCTGGGTACACACGGGGCTATTATTTGTCCTGGCCGAGCACTTGGCTGTCAGTCGCGGAAATAGTGGCCTCGGCCTACAGTACGCGCAACTGATCCCACACCAGCAGATATTTGCTTGCGTGCCAGTGGACCGACCAATCCATGGCCCTATCGTCAATGGGCTGGAAATATCTGCTGGTGTGTACCGAGCCAAACAGTAATTTCTACTGATTGGCTGTTGGATGGGCCAAACATGCTCAGATCTCTACTGAACAACTGAATTAACCCATAACGGTCTCTACTAGGGGTCCTGCAAACAGGAAGTCAGTATTTTGGTTGCATTTATTTATACACAGACAAAATGCTGAATGGGCAGATTAAAGCCATTAGGATGGAAAAATACTGCTTTTTTTGTTTAAAGTATATGTACTTGAACTAAACTTCCACCATCTACTATATAGGATTCCAATACACTTTGCAGCACATTTGTAGCAATAAGCAGGCAATTCAATAAAATAAGTTTGTTAAGTTAGCTATACACGGGCAGACATTACGATCATGGGCAACAATCAGAAATTCAATTGGAAGAACCACTCGAAGTTCCCCTTTAATCAGAGAAAATACTGTAATACAACACAATATGTAGCTGGTCCTAGCACTTGCTAGACACTCCTGGATGTTGTGATGCCTTCCTCACCGCAACTAAACCTCTCACTTTAAAGTTCCTGATCATCCAGTAAATGGTTCTTTCAGGTACACAATTTATAGCTAATTTCTTAGCAACAATGGTCACATGTGTTTCTTTGGAAGTAGCCACTGCTAACACAAAGACAATAATTTCAAGCACATCTTGTCCCTCTTATATAGCACTTCATCTACCCTTATAATTCAATTAAAATGTGTCACTTGTTCACATCTTTACCTTTATATACATAAATATTTATGAACCAAACGCAGCAACAAACACAACCTGACCTACAAAAAGACTATAGCACTGCAAGTGCACTTGTGTCTGCAGACTCATCCTCAGGGATTCATTTCCATAAGCCTCGTACAGATGCGTGATTCCTGCACCTGACAAATAAACTGCTGATAATCGCACGTGTGGCAGCTGGTTGGCAACGTTCATAGTTCTGGCAGAAACGACCATCAATGACACACTACCGAGTGGCCACACTTGTGAAATGATCGCCCCAAAAAAACATTTGACGGATATTCAGAATCACAAGTCCTAGCCTTTACTATAATCCCAACAATATGAGAAACCAGAGATGTAAATACAAACTCAATGGGGCCGATATACCCAGTCGCTGGGCGAATATATGGAGTTAAATTCGTGCTAACCGGTTCGCTACCAGTTAGTCCAATTTTATCTCCATATTAGCGTTGGATACGCAGGTTCTGCAAAAATCACCCGCGCATTCGCCGCTCGCAATTTAATATCGCGTTTGCGCTAGATTTAAATGCTAGCAAGTGGCTGCCGTTAAAATTCCGCAGTGGGAAAATCCCTTACCGGCATTTAACCAACAAACGCGATATTGAATCACAAAAGGAGCATTTATCCAGAGCGATAGCGGCTCTGGGTTAATGAGCCTGCATGTTTCTTATCTGCCATTAATTATGGCAAAAGTAATTCAATATTAATCAGACACATATTCAAAAGAAAGTAGAAGATTACAGAGATCTCAGAATATAAATAAATGAAATTCACATTTTCACTAAAACTGTTCCTGGTGTTCCAAGGTGCTGTAACGTTGTAAGGTAAATGCAAAATGCAGCAGATTCATTTCCAGTAAAAATGTAGCAGCAAGTACTATAATTTCCCATTGTGAGCCGTTAGCAGCTTTTATAACCTATACACTGACATCTTCAATCACTGGTGGTGGGTTGTATACGTACCCCTGTACTTGGATATGTAACTTGGTGATTGATTATATATGTATCCTTAGATTTTAAAACATGAAACCAATATACAACCATTATATAATCATTGTTTTCTCATTACAGTTTGATTATAAAGTTTATATTTCTTCTACTACATGTGAACGGATAATTGTTTTATTGACCCAAACACAAGAAGTTCCAAAAATCCTGTTCTACCAATAGACAAATTTCAAGGACTTTTTTTTTTCTGAAATAAAACGAGATAAAGATGCTACAACTGAAGGAAAAGTGTGAAGCCAGTCTGCACCAGTTTGGCAAACTTGGCACAGAATATAATAAGCAAATTGTGCTGATAAGAAGAAGGACCAACCACTTAGGGGAAGTTCAGTTGAAAAAAGTATTTAATGATTTTTCTATATTACACATAGCTAGGTATTATACATTTTGTCTTAAAGGGCATGTCCACCCTTATAATACATTTTTTCCATATGATAATATACCTTCCCCCAGCCCCAACCTCTATAAAATAATTTTAAGAAAGTGCCCCGATCTTTACTTACCTTCCCTCTCTCCTCCGACGCACTGCCCGGCCTTCAGCTTGCAAGGCACTGCAAGCAGGGGGCGGGACTGGCAGCCGCGTCTGTGATTGGCTGAGAGGCAGCCAATCACAGACGCGGCTGCTCAGAACGCCGGGGGAGAGAGGGATGGTAAGTAGACCTCGGGGGACTTTCTTAAAATTATTTTTTAGCGGTTGGGGCTGGGGGAAGAAATAGTAATATATGGCCAAGGGTTTTTATGATAGGGGGAGGGATCACAAAACGGGAGAGGGAGGGGGGTTGAAGGGCTGCAGTGCGCATGCCAAACTTCTCCTGGAGGGGAGACAGGAGGCAGAGTCCTATATGGACTCTGCTATCCTCCTGGTGGGCAGTTTTTGGGACTTTGGGGGGGGGGGGACTACAGGAGAACCACATGGAGCTGGGATGTGAGGTAAGGATTTTATTACACTACATGGTGGGGCCATTAGTGGGGGGAATTATATTTTTTGGGGTGGACATGCCTTTTAAGTTTTGAAAAAACAATTGATTTCAAACTCTTTGCTATACTTTGTTGTGGTCCCAAGATGATAGAAAACAGTTAATTAAGCTCCCGTCTCTTAACTGGTGAACTGGTTTCTTGGTAATAGACTATTACTTACAGAATTGTGACTGTGATTAAATTTACCCTGCAGGCTTTCATGATTGGACAGCAGAAGTGCCTATTTAGATTAAACTGGTGATATTGTCCACCAGTTTGATTTTAGTGATACAGGTTATATTGGGTACGCCGGATTTTAATGTGATCATTGGTTCACAAAGCAAATTTTGGTTTTAGTATATTTATTGTTATCTTGTGTATATATGTATATAGATTGTGAGGGGGACTGGACACTCTTGATTTGGGCCCCAATCTTTGTGTGCTTAGTAGAGTCTTATACGTTGTGTACTATTTCTTTTTCTTTAACATATATATTACCCCTAGCACCACCTGATTCAGGTTACACAGGTCCCATTTGTATTGAGTGTGCTCTCCTTACAAAGAATACATTGAGTTCTCTAGTACCCTTCCCTCTCCCCAATGCCAGACTTGTCATATAACTACTAGTGGATCTGGCCGTGAACGCTCAAGAATGGGTAGTCAGAAAACCAATTGTTACTCACAAGGAAATGAAGCTTCTGAAACTACAAAATGCCACAAATCTGCAGTATTAAACAGTTAATTTTCCCCACAATACTGTTAATTTAAGAGGTAAGAGTTAAGGCAGTCAAACACATGTCCGATACCACACAAATCCCATTGGATCCAACGGGATCAGCAAGGTGTGGGGGTCAAAAACATCTGACAACAGTGCCAACAGACTACCGCTGTGGGCATCAATCTTCCGGATTGGAAAATTTACATCAGGCAGTTTCTTTTTATTTGCGAATTTGGAAAATTCACAATCAAATTCCAATGGAACTGCGACCCAAAACGCTTGTGCATCTTTAAAGTTATTCACCAATTAGGTTATTTTGTAAAAATACCTATGCAAGTTAATATACATTCCAGCTTTAGTTCTCCTTTAAACTTCATATCGCACAACCAGAATGCATCACAATTGTGAATTTATATAATTTTGAGGGGCTTTTACTTTGATGTGTTATACTGTACTTTGATGTGTTGAAGGACAAATCAATTCAATTTGTAAACTAACACCTTTTAAAGGGAAACTGTAGTCTAGAAACAAGTTGATTTCAAATGAAAGGCCAGGTTCCTACCTTTAAAACGAGCCATTAACCACCTCTCTATATGCTGCACAGCCCAAGATATGAAAAAATATCAGAAACTTAGGGGGTGGGAGGTTCTGAATCTGTGCTCACAAATACTAGTTCCTCCTTCTAATCTGCAGTTGGCACATGCTCAGTGCAGGAGAAAGCAGAAGAAACCGAGTTACATTGACTGAAAGAGGATTCAAAGGGCATGTCTACCCCCAAAACTTAAATTTAATCCATTGCTGGCCCCACTGCTTTTTAAAAATCCTTACCTTACATCTCTGCTCCTTATGGTTCTCCTGCGGTGCTTGTCCGAAGTCCAGGAAACTGAAGAGTAGGAGCTGTCTTCCTGTCAAAAGGATCCACGAAACGTTGTGTGTGATTCACTAGATAAAGTATTGTAAGTAGTGTGCATCTCTTAACTTTCTTTTGATCTATACAAAAAAAAGCAGCAGAAACATACTTACAGCCCTTTGTTCCCACGACGCTCTGCATTGCCAGCAGCCACGTCTGTTACTGTCTGCCTCTCAGCGAGAAAGGGGGCATGGCGATTGACGTGACATGTAAAATGTCAAATAGGCGGGGCAGAGTTAGGGGCGTGTCGGAGGGTGTGACACGCAACACATCATAAAAGAGACGGGGTTAGGGCATGGCAACCAAAAGGGGTGCATTCCAGGGGCAGAAAATAAAGGTAAGTGCAGGTCGCGAGAGTTAGGGATGGTCTCACGGACATGCGGGAAAATTTAAATATGTTCAAAAATATGTAAAAAAAAATTCAAATAATTAAATTACAAAAATACCCAGGAAAGCAATTCCTGTCAATTTATCTAGTCATTTTGGATCTGTTTTACCCTTTACTCACAATTATATATATATTGCAGTTTAAGGAACCTACATTATGTGGATTTAAATAACAGTAAATAGATCAGACCATGATAACAATCATAGTCACAAAAGTTTAGAAACCTTTCATCACATCCCCCCAATACTGAAAACCAATACTCCAACACAACTTCCGCCTCACGTTCGTCTAGACTGCGCGCCAGTTTTGACATCACTTCCGCTCCGGGCCTGGCGGTGCCATCGGATCCTCTTCCCGGCGAATCGCTGTCTGCAACATTGTATTAAAAAAACTGCCCCGGTTTATATCTGAAGGACACGTCACTGGACCAATCCAAAGCCAGTACTGAGGAACAGTCTGACCTAGCCAGCCAATGAGCGTGTGCAGTTCTGCCCCTCTTCCTCCTGAGGTTTGCCGGCTAGCTAGCCCCATATAGAAAGGGAACGTTCTGTAGGCGGGTGCTTCCTGCATTGGAACTGTAGCTTCCTGTATTGGAAATGTAGCTTCCTGTTCCTGCAGAGCCGAGTGACTGAGTGTACCTGTCCTTCTGTGCTGTGCCTGCAGTGTTGCTCCCAGCTGGTAAGTGGGGAAATCTAAATGGAACCTCCATTCATTAACACTGTGACCAGCAGCTCTGGGTGGGAGGCGTGGGGACATTTATTTCCCTGTTACTGCTTAGACAGTTCTGCTAGACCAGGTACTCACTGACTGTCTGGGGTTTAATTAAAGGGAAGTTCAGTGCAAATACATATACTTTTCAAAAGAAAGAGCAGTATTTCCATCCTAATGACCTTAACCTGCCCATTCAGCATTGTTTCAGTGCATAAATAAATGCAACCGAAGTACTGACGTCCTGTTTGCAGGACCCCTAATAGAGACTGTAGACTGTAGATTGCCCTGGACCCAGTGCCTGGGTTGATTCTGTTGCTCAGTAGAAATCTGAGCATGTTTGACCCATCCAACAGCCAATCAGTAGAAATTACTGTTAGGAACATTCCAAGGTAGGGAGCATTCTGGGAAAAGAAGGAACCATTACAAAACCTGAAATGTCAGCTCACTAATGTAAACAACTGGCAATAGCAAGGGGTATAAAGTCAACTCATTTTTCAAAATGGAAGAGAATATGTAGAATAACTAGGTATGTATAATATGAACTTAAAGGGTATCTCCACTCGTATTTTCAAGATTTGGGAATCCAGTTCTATTGAAGAACGGGAGGTAAAGGAGCTGTGCCTTACTTTCCGTTCTTCAATAGAACAAACAGGAGCCAGGAGAGAAGGTAAGAAACTTACCCGCTCGCTCGCTCCCCCGGCGTGTAGTCTGACAGGTCCCGACGGACCTTGTCTTCTATGCGCATGTGCGATCTATGCGCATAGAAGACAAGGTCTGTTTTCCACTTAACTTTCCCTTTAATAACTCATGATGTGCAAAATTCTAATATGCTTGGTTTTGTGTGAGTGAGAGAAAACAGTTATTTGTTCACAGGAATGGTTTTATACAACATTCATTGTAGCTTTTACAGTCAATTGTAACCATTCACATGTTCAATGATTGTTATTGGAGAGCTAAGCTCTAAAACATTTTAGTTATTGAGTTATTACTCAGAGACCACAGATTAGAAGCATGTATATATCTCATGCATGGCTATGTTATTTCTAACTAGATATATTTGTGCTTTAGTGAGAAATTTTCACACAGGTAGATCTATGATTAGAAATACATTTGAGGTTGTATTTCAGGAAAGAATGTTTTACACGCTATTTTTCCTTTACTGTTAAAATTGTGCCCGTGATACTGTAACAAGGTTGGGAGGTACAAAAGCTGTCTTGTTTAGCTGTGGCATTTTTCCACTCTTATACGTACAAAGAAAATATTTTAAAAACTCTTATTAAATCATTGTCTTCTTCTGAAAGTTTCATTACATCTTTTAAAAAAAGTTTACCTGCTACTTGAGTCATTTTAATTTAAATACACACAACTGGAATATTTAAAGGGCAATTATTTTCTCCCAAGTGCCCCCTCCCCAGATATTAGTACCCAGGGTGAGATCCTAAACCATGGTGTCCTCACCCCTAGGTCTTGCCTCAATCCTGAGAACATGCCCTGCAAAGTTAGCTTCATGAGTCACTTGCAAGGCTCTCTTGCCATTGTCTGAGCTTCTGGCAGGGTTGATCAATAAGAAGAAGTGCTCTGCGAGGAGCACACCTTCCTATTGGTTAAAAACTCGGAAGTGAATAGGCAGGTCCTGAGCCAGCTTTCACCCAGCTGCTTTATGATTGGTTAAAGGACAACAATATAAAAAAAAATCACCTCCATTACATGTTCACACTTCCAGCAGCTGAAAACACATTTACAACCGTGCTGCCCACCCTTAGATATCACACAGCAAAGATGAGTGCTGAAAGCCCACCTCCTAGACAGCCCAGGGCCATGATTAACATAACGCTTGTCATTGGCTGGTGGGAATGTCTGTTAAAACCTCTCTCCTCCTTCTCTGCCCATCAAACAAACTTGAAATGTCCTGTTGCTAGGATACAGCCTACATAATCAAGCAGATCAAGGATAGGTGGAGGAGTGTTTTCTCGCATGCTAGCTTTGAGTGACAGAGGCAGACAGAATTGTTACGCCCCCTTCACAGCATGGCTAATTGAAGGCAGAGAGAGGCTCGAAATCAGGAAAAAAATGTATGGGGAGGGCTGCACACCTTTACTCTTCTTAAAGCAATTTAAAAAAAAATGCATAATTTTCCTTTAAGCCATACCCATTAGTATCAAAGTGGAAAACTTAATTTGCTAATGGTATACCCTCCCACATCTGTTTGGATTTGCACTGACTAAAAGGTGGCAACCCTAGGTTCTGGGAACTTGGGGACAATATATTAAAGGGTGAGAGACTGGAAGTATTGAAGCTTGGACAGAGAAAGGAAAGGGTATAGCTGGATTCATTTACACATCCTTCTATATTTGGCAATAATTGCAAATCAAAAGCCCAGACTGTTTGTTGCATTGAGTTTCTGACACTATGTGGAATATTCTTACTACACTACCAGCATAGTTGCCAGTAGTGACGTATACAGAGTAGTTAGTAGACAATGCATTATTTTGGCAGATGGTTGTCAATGACAGTCATATATGGCATGTGGTTTGGTTTCTCTCCTTCAGATATAAACTGTGACTTGCAGTTGTAGATTACTTGCCATCTTGTATTTTTAGATCTGTGCACTACAAATCCCTATGCTGTATGGCTCAATTTAAAGTAGCACAATCTGCAACAAAACTGTCTAATTGTTGTTAAAAAGGAATTGTTGTTTTAAAGGAATATGCTGATTTTGAGTGGCAACACATTGAGCAAGAACCTGCCAAAGGCAGAACTGTAAAGCACTGCGGTATATAGCAGGGTGAATAAAGATCAATGATTTTTTTTTTTAAAAAATCGATAAAATCTGTTTTTTTTAAAGTGTTAAGTTTCAAGAAGTTCAGTGAATAGAATAGAAACAATATTTTTCTGATTGTTTGGAGTGGAATAGATCTGGATGTCAAATAACATATGCTGTAATGTTATTGTTTCAGTTGAGAAAATCTATTTAAATTTGTTATTATTCTAAAAATCTTCAACTACTTGCATATTAATTTATACCAGCAAGAATTAGTCTTTATGCAGAAAACTATGATTTAAATTAAGCCTTACTGACTAAATCCATTTGATTTAAATCAAATCCACTCTGGTATATAGTAAAATAGATCATAGAAAACTAGATAGATTCTTAGATAGATGCATGGCAGATAACTAGTTAGATGCATACAAGGTATCCAGATGGGTATGAGAGATACTTTAATAGATGCATGATACTGTCAGTTTGTTCAGTGTGTTAACCATTTGTGGGTAATGTTGCTGTGATCTATTGACAGTCCTGTTTAGTATTTTTATGTGACACTCTAACGTGTCTTCACTTTTCTCTCCAGTTTCCACTGAGGGCTGACCAGAAAATACAGGGTTTTTTACACAGGTCCCAGAAGATTCAAACAATGACAAGGTAATTATAAGAGGAAATCTGGAATTGTGTTTAAAATGTTTGTTTTCAATTATACATCTATACATCCATACAAAAAGAATAAAAAGAAAGGTAAGTTCTTAGTTTGCATGTGACATCTGGAATTCACCAATCAATTTTTTGCTGCAAGAAACAATTCAGCCCATCATCTGAAGCACCCAGTTTTACTTGTCTGCAATGTTACTGTAGTTAGAAAATGGACAGCTTTTATTCCTCACTAGATAAAATTACAGGGTTATTCAATAAAAGTTCTCATCGTTTAAAATGGTGCTAATTTTGCCCCAACCAATCAGATGTAAGCTTACAAATGTTAAATAACATCTGATTGGTTGGGGCAAAATTAGCACCATTTTAAACGATAAGAACTTTTATTGTATCTCCCTGATAAAGTGTTCTCTGTAGTTACAGGATTATTTTTCATTTTATTTTACAAAAATAAGCAATAATGTTTTTCTTCCACTGAAAGCTCACCAGTTTCCCGAGTAGTTTATAACGGCAAGCGCCCTGCAAGCAACACGCGCTCTCCAAGCAGCAATGACATTTTTACACCAGCTCACGAGGAGAATGTGCGTTTTATCTATGAAGGTGAGAAATCTCTACATATAGCACTTTATTACATCTTTCATAGTGTAACTTTGTATAAGTATGTAAATGAAAACTTCTTTAGTCACATACTACTCTGTAAATAGGGCCTGATGCTTTTAATTCACATTAGCTAGCAGACCAAAAAAAGGATTGGAGTAATCGTTTTTGTAATTTAGGTTAGAGACTGTTGCCCTATGTAATAAGAATCTGAAATTAATCAAAAAATGCTAACCGAATTATATGCCGTTTCTCTTCTCCTGCCTATACTTTTCTGCTGCTGGTTATACATTCTGGCCAGTCAAATATCCATCCAGTTACAGGGAAACCCAGGACAATAACCTGGCAGATGAAAACTGTACATGATGGTGTACTTAGTTAAACAATATTGGGAGCTTAAGTAATTAATCTTACCTCCCTGCCCTAGGTATATTTCATTTTTTTAAAAAGTACATTTTTTACAGTGGATTTGTCGTTAATTTGATCAAATGTTGTAAGGGCTGCTACATAAGGGCCGATATTTAATTCTGATTGTGGCATATTTGTTGGATTGGCCAATTATTCCCAATTGAAATATAGGTTGGTCCGGATGATTGGAAATGTTGGTGAATTGTGGCCAATCATGCATGTTTGAATTCATACACAATCAGTGGAGCCAAAATATCAGCCTACACACCCAACCTATACATTACCATTTGTAGAACTATTGGTAGGGATATTGGCGTAAATCTGCTTATGTGTACCAGGCCTAAAAACGAATGCTGTAGATGATGCAGCAGAATGTTCTGTTTCATTCTATGTTTGTATAACAAAATAATGTAGTACCTTGTACTTGTTGACCAGTGATAATCATTCCTAATGTACCTCATATTTTCAGCTTGGCAGTGTGTGGAAAGGGACCTCAGAAATCAAGTATCTGGTGTGGACCGGGGCCTAGTGGAAGAATATGTGGAAAAGACCCCTAGTAACAGTCTCAAATGTAAGTTCTATAGTAAACTTTTTTACTCTTGATTCCTAAATGTTTAATTGTGCGCAAGGTAAATTTACTTACCTTGGATCCTAGTCAAGTGTTTGGTGAACGAATAGGTCCCTTTACCTCCCAGTCTTCAATCACTACTGTTAACTTTTTGTGTGAACTATTCCTTTAATCAGAAGTTATTTTCCATTCTGGAAAAGGTATCCATCTCCTCCCCTTTGCTCAGTGAGTTTTTCTAATCTTAAGCATGTGCAGAGAAGGCAGCAGGGGAAATGTAGTCAATTTAAGTGGGATATAGAGTAGAGGAGCACACTACTTAGGTGAAAACTTCATTTATTGGTGCAAAAACATAACATACAACGTTTCGGGACACTCTGTCCCTTCCTTCTCTACCCTTTAAAGGGTATCTCCACTGGGGAAACTGACTTCAGGGATTTCGGTTTAATTGAAGAATGGGGGTGTGTGTGTGCTGGATTCCACTATAATTGTACTTTAAGCTGCCTGTTCTGTGTGGGTATGTTTTTACATAATGTTTGTTATAAGATGGAATTAAAGTGGGAGAGAGTTTTATCTTACTACCTACAATCTACTACCATGCTTTCAATCTTTCAGAATAACCTTTTCAGCGTGTGATTTATTTTCTCTCTGTTCTACAGCCTTTAAACCTGTCGACCTAAATGAATTGAAGAGAAGAAGCACACAGGACCCAAAGAAATCTTAACTGGAGAGTGCGGCCATGTATTTCTTCTGCCACTGCTCCTTTGGACTCTCTTTCATTATCTACCATTCAATTCTCCATTTCTGACATAACATGGATGCTCTGGGACAGCATAGTATGGACTAAGCAGAGTTTTCTCGCTTTGGGGCTTTCTGACTCCCAGCCTATTCCTAAGCCTGTCCTGCTCCTAACCCATGTGTCTCTTACCCACAGACTGCCCGATTATGGTTGACATTTTTTTTATTTGAACCCAAGGTTGATTTTGAAGAGGCTTTCTGTGACTGCTCCTGGACCTCAATGCTGGTTTCATTTCAGCACAGTGGTCTTCAGCTCTGGTTGCTATTTTTGTATACGTGCCTGTGATCTTTAAAGAGCATACAAGAATTTCTCTACTGCATACCAACAAAACAGGGAGCATTAGTACACACAAGGGGAAAGCACGCACTGTGTGGTGCAGAGAGTATCCACTACTCTCATTTAGGAAATCGGCTAAAACCTCGCCTACAAAAGTCTTGATAATGTTTCTTTAATGCCAGATGGTGATTTGAACCAAGATTTGTAACCGTCTGGAGGCTTATATTCATTCATTTTTTTCCTTTAGGGTCTTAGCTCCCAATTTTTTTTTTCTAGTTTTCAAACAATAACTAAATGACAAGTTACATTTTTATATATATATATATATTTAATGCAGAATAGTTTTTGGAATTACCAAGACCCCCCATCCCTCTTCTGATGAGATGCCTTTACTATGTCTTAGATGGTTTGCAGCTGAGTTTTCTAAATCTTAGCAGATGTATTTAAAAATACTATAAATTAGGTGAAAGTGGCTCCCCAGAAAGCCCCTGTTCACAGACAGAAAATTATCATTACGACAAGAGGTGGAGCGCTCTGCAATGGAAGGACAGACCAGGAAGCCTGAGCATGTAAAAGTTCCATTGAAAATATAAATTGGCAGCAAGAGCGCAAATGAAACTAATAGGAAAGGTATGCTTTTTAAACTGTTTACATGTTATACTAGGACATGGCACACTGAAATGTCATATCTCTCTCTCGACCTGAACTCTGGGGGTTTCACCAGACTCTTATGGAGTTCAAATTTAGGACTGCTTGGATAACCTGAATTAGGATGAAGAAAGTAGAACCAAACTTCTATAGAGAATGATTGACGAATGATCAGTTTTTAAACCTATGAGGCGCTATGTTGTTTAACTTGTTGCTGATAAATGAAAGTGTCACACTCTTTTGCACTCTTATTATGACTTTGGCCTATAACAGTTATTTTCCTTTTAGCTAAAGGGTATCTTTAATCCTAACATTGTGCCTTTAGATACTGCAAGATCCCACTGCTCCAAAACTTTTTTTGCATTTTAAATCTGAGTTGTAGATTCTGAGAAATCATCATTTGAAATCGCAGCATTTACAGGGAAATACCTGTCACTCCAGAAGCAGAAATAATTTGTGTCCCATCTCTGACTGCTTACTAGGATCTTTGGTTGCCTGCTAGCACACTTTATGCACATATAAGAGAATCGGCAGAGAAAAGGAATGTGGGGGGGGGAGATGTGTAAGCAGAGCAGTGTCCATGGTGAGGCTGTGCAGAACTTATAAGTGTTGCAAACACTACAAGAAGGCAGTGAGTAAGGGAGGGTGGGGGCAATTAGAAGCACTCGCTAAACATTAATAATTTAATGACAAAGCAAGCACAGATAAATGTGATTGCCGCCATTTTAATTCTTTGTTAGAGCATTTAAATTGCCACTATAATTACTCATGTCCACCCTCTAAGCAACATTCTTTATGTAGGTAATTAATGTGTGTAAAGTTACTTTAGGACAACTTTACTGTAGAAATTAACATTTTAGGAATGAAAAGTACCTGGGACAGGGAGTTAGGATTGATTATTCTCCCCTCCCAATATTGTTTTGTTGAGCTACAGCACACACTGTATCTGCCAGGTTATGGTCCTGGGTTTTCCTGGCAGAAGCAGTTTTCTTCATGTTGCCACTTTTAATAGAAATGATATTGGGAGGTAGAAAGTACTAATCCTGCCTCCCTGCAATAAGTACTTTTCATTTTAACTGTTTTTGCAAAAAGTTTATACGCACTAGTTGTCCTTTAAGGATTGCTGTGTTGGTCCCAACCACCACCTCTGCAATGTAGACAGCTTCCGGGACTGGCCATCAGTGAAAGTCACATCAATCCCTGGCAGCTGTTTTCAAAGCTGCATTCAGCACAATTCTAAGCTAAGTATTTTCCTTTAAAGGGTAACTGTGGTCTCCAAACAAGTTAAGTTTACATGAAAGGCCAGTTTCCTAACTTTAAAACGAGCCATCAACCACCTCTCTATGTGGTCCACAGCCCAAGATATACCGAAATGACTGACCAGAAAGTTAATGGGTGGGAGGCTGACATGTGACATTCCTAAGGCTTCTCCTGCACAGTGCCGCTGGTGAGCACAGCCTCAGACTCACTCAGTGTGTGAGGGAGTCAGGAAGTCCCTCCTCCTCTCTGCTGTGTGAAGTCCTGACAGAAGGTAAGGAAATCTACAGCCCTTCTCTTTCACTGTGTGAAAGAGTTCTCACTCTGCCTGAAAAAGCTGGTTCCACAGAGTTTTCTGTGTGTGTGTGTGTGTGTGTGGGGGGGGGGGTCTGAGTAACCTACGGCACCCGTGAGTGGGTGGGGCTTAGACATCTGCGAGTGGGCGGGCCACATGGGGCTGTACGATAATGGGCCATGGGGTCCATGAGTGGGAGGGACCAGAGGGGCTGCAATGGGGAGGAGGAGACACAGGACAGATTGACAGTTTCAAAGCAGGAAGTGCAGGGGACCTGGTGATGCTGCTGTCATATCACACACAAAAATGTAAATATCTTCAAAACTATGAAAAATAAACAATGGAAATAAATTGCAAACATTCTCGGGAGCAATTCCTATCAATTTACCTCAATTTTTGGACCACAGTTCCCCTTTAATCCAGCCTAAAAATGAATGCATGTAATAGTTTCTGTCATATTGGGACACAGTTGACAGTACCCTGTACCTTCTGACCTTCTGATGCTGGAGGTTTATACATATGCTGGATTTGAATATGGATGGTAAGGGGGTGTTGTATTCCAAAAGAAATAGATTGATTGCAACCAAAAATGTTATCTTTTGTTGTGTACAAGCTGGGTGCATTTAAATTCTCTTATTATAACCATTAACAGGGATGGGTACCATGTGGAAGAAAAGACTTGCATCATGGACTCTTGAATCTACACAAAGCCATTATAATGGTGGTCCGGTGGTAGGAAGCTGATCAAGAACAGAAGCCCTGGTGTTATCAGTACGGCCATATGAAACCTTAACAATGCTACTGTGAAACAAATTGAATTAACCGGCTCCAGGGCCTTTATGGGTACCTGTAACACTAGTGAACATTTCTCATCATATTTCAATTAATAGCCAAACATACATGTAATTCCCACTGCACACTTTTGCTAGTATATGTATAATATATATATATAATCTTCCACAGTGGGAACCAAAACTATAACTTTAAGAACCACGGTGCTAAGATCATTAAAGATAAAGGGGCAATGCGATAATATCTGCCATTGCAGCTTTCCTGCCCAAGTTCCCACAATGCAAAAATCCTTGTGTAAGATTTAGTACTTCTCGGGATCTCTGACAGGTAGAGGTAACTGCGCCGGCTTACGCCTCCTATTCAAAGGCGTTAAGTCAGATGCGCGGGTATCTTTCCCCAGTCGTCATGGCAGCTATCTCCAAGTGGGTAAGCTCCTCCCTCTGATAGTCAGGAAACAAAACTACAAATGTCCCACTCGCTCCAGTAAACCTCTTTTTCGTTTCCTGTCTCAAGCCTGGTAGTCAGCAGCAGCTTACCTTATTCCAGAAGCAGGCTTTCTCCATCTCTCCCTGTTTGCTGAAGCTCCCCATAAACCTATAGCATGGTGGTGTGGAGATGTCCTAGTGACTGGGACTTATGCAGTGTATTCCCCTTCTTCTGCGGGTAAGACTGCATTCGGGAACAGAGTTACATTTCCCAGGCGAGCGCGTCACTTACGGTTGTTGGCCGGCC
>JAACNH010002263.1:0-43106 GCA_019447015.1 Hymenochirus boettgeri
ACTGAATGTGTTAGATCTGCTCTCCTTGTTCTGCTGTAATTTGTAACTTTGTATCTAGTACGGAGCCTGAACTTGGATACAATGTTACAAATGAACTGAATGTGTCAAATCTGCTCTCCTTGTTCTGTGGATACAATGTTACAAATGAACTGAATGTGTTAGATCTGCTCTCCTCGTTCTGCTGTAATTTGTAACATTGTATCTAGTACGGAGCCTGAACTTGGATACGATGTTACAAATGAACTGAATGTGTTAGATCTGCTCTCCTTGTTCTGCTGTAATTTGTAACGTTGTATCTAGTACGGAGCCTGAACTTGGATACAATGTTACAAATGAACTGAATGTGTTAGATCTGCTCTCCTCGTTCTGCTGTAATTTGTAACATTGTATCTAGTACGGAGCCTGAACTTGGACTGCTGTAATTTGTAACATTGTATCTAGTACGGAGCCTGAACTTGGATACGATGTTACAGTTACATTGTATCTAGTACGGAGCCTGAACTTGGATACAATGTTACAAATGAACTGAATGTGTTAGATCTGATCTCCTTGTTCTGCTGCAATTTGTAACATTGTATCTAGTACGGAGCCTGAACTTGGATACAATGTTACAAATGAACTGAATGCGATAGATCTGATCTCCTTGTTCTGCTGTAATTTGTCACATTGTATCTAGTACGGAGCCTGAACTTGGATACAATGTTACAAATGAACTGAATGTGTTAGATCTGCTCTCCTTGTTCTGCTGTAATTTGTAACATTGTATCCAAGTTCAGGCTCCGTACTAGATACAATGTAACAAATTACAGCAGAACAAGGAGCCTGAACTTGGATACAATTTTACAAATTAACTGAATGTGTTAGAACTGCTCTTCTTGTTCCGCTGTAATTTTTAACATTGTATCTAATACAGAGCCTGAACTTGGATACAATGTTACAAATGAACCGAATGCGTTAGAACGGCTCTCCTTGTTCTGCTGTAATTTGTAACATTGTATCTAGTACAGAGCTTGAACTTGGATACAATTTTACAAATTAACTGAATGTGTTAGATCTGCTCTCCTTGTTCCGCTGTAATTTGTAACATTGTATCTAGTACAGAGCCTGAACTTGTCATCTGTAACATTGTATCTAGTACGGAGTCTGAACTTGGATACAATGTTACAAATGAACTGAATGTGTTAGATCTGCTCTCCTTGTTCTGCTGTAATTTGTAACATTGTATCTAATACAGAGCCTGAACTTGGATACAATGTTACAAATGAACTGAACGTGTTAGATCTGCTCTCCTTGTTCTGCTGTAATTTGTAACATTGTATCTTCTGGAACTAGGAGGGTAAGTATTCCTCTGAAAACTGGAAAGGTAATATTCCTCGAATGGAGAGTTAGCTATTCCTCCGAAATGGAAAGGTAAGTAGTCTCTGAACTGGAAGGTAGGTATTCCTCTGGAGGGAGAGGTAAGAGGTAAGTATCCTCGGAAACTGGAAAGGTAAGTATTACTCTGGAAAGGAAGGTGTATTCCTTCTGGGAACTGGAAAGGAAGTAACGTAGTAATCTGGAAATTGGAGAGGTAAGTAGTTCCTCTGGACTGGAAAGGTAAGTATCTCTGGACTGGAAAGGTAAGTTTTCTCTGGAACTGGAAAGGTAATTATTCCTCTGGAACTGGAACGGTAATATTCATTGGAAATGGAGAGGTAAGTATTCCTCTGGAACTGCGAAAGGTAAGGTATTCCCTGGAACTGGAAAGGTAAGGTTACTCTGAACTGGCAGGTAAATCTTCCTAGGAAGTTGGAAGGTAAGTATTCCTTCTGGAACTGGAAGGTGGTCACTGGAACAGGAGAGGTAAGATCCAAAGGACCATGGGTAGCAAAATTATACGTCAGGTGCCGGGCCAGGAGGGGGTTCGTTCCTGACAGGACCCCCCCCTTCCTTAAGCGGGGCACCAGGGACCAACGGGAACCCAGTAGGTTATCTGAAAACTCTTGTGAAAACCTTGACCAGACGAGGCGAGCCTGCAGGTCGAGTGTTTAATCCAGGCTCTTTCTTCTGAGGCCCAAAACCTTTCACCAGTGGACCAGGATAATGAAGAGATCTTCTAAAGAATCTAGAGTCCAAATACCTCTCAATCTTTAAATTCGTGGTGATCATCAACATAAATTGGGGGGAGGAGCAGATTGAAGGGTGGAATATGGTTTAGTGCGCGCTGGTTGTTAAAGAAAATATGAAAACATAGGGATCAGCATGTTGGACGGAAAGCTGGAGACAAACAGCCACCGGACCCATCAATTCCATAATAAGGACGGGTCAATGAGCTTGGGTCCTCCTAATTTGGAGCGGAGGGAAAAACACGTAGAGAATAGGAGCAGAGGAAGAGCCACACTTTATCCCCCAAAGCTAAAGAGGAGGGTCCCTACGCTCCTAGCAGCGGCAATTTTTGAACAAGCGTAGATTTCCGAAGGCACAGACTTCCATAGGAACTGCATAGATTGCTGCATCTGGGTAGCAGAGTCGTTGCCAGCGGGTACTTGGTTAGAAAAGAAATCTGGGGAAAACATCTTGGCTTAGTTCCACGAACATAAAAAGGGGATTTCCAGAAGAGGGCAGATCTGGACCAAAATCATCGAGAATAGGAAATGAACAACCGAGGTATTTGTTCAATACCCATGGAGCTCTCCAAAAGTAGAACTAATGAGTACTCGTCAGACCCACTATTTCTCAGAAGGAAGCCATGAAGGTGGCGAATTGTGCCATCCCTCGTGTTGTGCTCACTCCCGCCGCTGGGCTGGGAGGGCACGACCCTGGTCTTTTGCGCGCGTTACAGCCCCAATCCCCCCCGTGTTTTTTGGCCGGGGCCCGGCCACCGTAGGCCCCCCCCGGCCAGCTTCCACCCACCTCACACAACGACGTCACCCCCCCCCACGAACTCCCAGGCGCCACCAAGAACACGACATAACACAAAGACTCCCCCCTCTCGCGCGTCACCCGGAGACCCCGGCACAAAACACCCCACCCCCACCACCAACGCAGTCACATTGAACAGACAAGGAAATCTCACGAGAAGAACCACAAGCGCCACTAGACGTTGTCCAGTCAACACGGCTTGGATAACATAAAGGATACTTTCACACTCTCCATCATCTAACCACCATGACCGGGAACAGCAGAACGGTCAACATGCTTTCTCAAGGCAACTACAACAGGATTGTCCAGTGCTTAGGAAGGACGGTGTTCGGAAGAGGCAACGGGCACGCAAGATCCTTTACCCCTCCCCCTGCACCGGATTTGTTAAGGAGGAGCAGTTTTCTTGGGACAAGCTTCCGAATTCCATCGGGACAAAGAGCTGAGGGCGTCTCATAGAGGCTAGGATTTTAGTAGTGGGATAAATGGTTCCCTTATCTCTGTAGAAGAGTCTATAAAGCAAAAAATGATCTGGAGGGGGGGGCCTGCTGTTTAGTTGTTGGAGCCAGGTTGGAGGTGTGATTAAAGTTTAAAACGGGGGAAGGAAAAGAAGATAAAGGAACCATCGTGTTGGTGGATTTTAACCTTTTGAAACGATCTGAATGTTGTGGCGATGGTACAGGTAAGAGGTGCCTTTCTACACAAAATGCAAGAAGTTTGGCCAAGAAGTTCCCCAATTACCGACATTATAGTTCCCGGAGCCAGAGTGGGCCCCTGGACCACCCAACTGTTATTAGAAAAGTGACCCCCCCCAAAACAAGGCGATGTAGTTCCTTGCACTGATGTCCGGCCCCTATCTGAGAAAGGACGGCTCCCACATCCAAGACGGAGGCGTCAAAACTCTTCAATGTAAAACGGCCAAGACTAGCCGGTTCCCGGCCCCACGAACAGAACCACTGAGGCGCAGGCAAACAAGCTCTTTGACGTTGTACCTGACTGGATTCAAGGGCTGGCAGGGGACCACAATTAGGGCCTTACACCTTTCATGCTCCTTCGTTATGAGGGCTGAATTCAGAAGAAAATAATTAGAAGGAACCCTTTGATGAATTGACTGTAATAATCGGCGAAAGCCGAGAATCTTGTTTCCACATAGGTGAGAGACCAATCTTGAATGGTTGAAACTTTAACAGGATCCATCATGGAAACCTGGGCGGGAAACAATTTGTAGCCAAGAAGTATACCGGTGAGCACGTTCAAAGACACTTTTCCACATCGCTGAATATTAAAGTATTTCGCTAGATGAAGTCTAAACTGGGGGTGATGTAGAGAAGATTTAAAAATGTCGTCAGATACACAACTACTGAAATTCCCAACAGGTCACGGAAAAGTTGTTCACAAATTCTTGGAATACTGCTGGGGCGTACACAGGCGAAAGGGGCATTACCAAGATACTCGTAGTGGACTGTACCGAGTGTTTAAAAGGGCTGTTTGTTTTTGTTTTTAACACTCGGGGACACCCTTGGTACGGATTAGTTGTAGCGCCCTTCGAAAGATCAAGTTCGGTGAATATTTTTGCCCATTTGATCTGATCGTACAGTTCAGAGGGGAGTGATAAGGATTTAAATAGTGTCTTATTTAGGACCCCGGTAGTCGATGCAGGGGCTATAGCCTCTGTGCACGTGTTTTTTTACGAAGAAAAAGAAAGAAAAGAAAGAAAAACCTGCTCCAGGGGGAGGTGGAAGGTTGAATGTTGAATGATCCCCGAGACTAAATGCTCTTTAAGTTACTCTTCATGGCTCTTAGCGGTTTCAGAGGGGGACCAAAGGGTGCAATCCTCCGAGGAGGTATTAGTAAAGGTGAGAAAGATCGCTGGGGCAATCATAGGAATTGCGTGAGGGGGGGTGGTAGTCTCTAGCGTGTTTTTTGACAGAAAACATTCAGAAAGTTATGATATATGCAGTGGTAGATTTCCCACAGATTTATTTTCATCAGTTAGTGGTGGAATGGAATAGGGGGAGTGGGAAGGCAATTACCAAAACAGGAAAGGGACTCAAGACTTATTTCATTATTAGACCAGTCAATAAACAGGGTTAGGTAACCGCACACAGCCATGGATGTCCAAGGATCAGGGGGGGAGAGGGCTTGGATCACGAGAAAGGATAAAGTTCTTTGATGAAATATGCCAACATGGAATAGGACTTCAAAGGTAGAATGGGAGATGAATTCTGAGGCCAGAGGGGGTATGTCTATAGACAGGACCATGTAGAGGTGCTGCAATATAAAAGGGGAACACCCAAGTGGGATGCCAAAGGTAGAGTCAATTTGAAATTCCCTTGCTGCCCTCGGAATCAAAGGCTCGTAATGAGTAGAAAATAATTGAGAATGAAAGCATATAGTGGAGGCAGCGAAGGTTGGTGGTTTTCACATTTTCTAGTAGGAGGAGGACTTGTGAGATTACCTAGAAGGGCTTCTTCTAACTTCTGGTCCCGGAGTGCCCTTTGTCTGGCCCCACAATAAGGGGAAGTCCATTTAAGTACGTATATGAAGTTTTTCTTTGTGGGAAAAGAGGGGTGCCACAAATTCGCAAAGGCTCTCCAGGCAAGAAGGGGACGAAGGGTGGAGAGGACAGACGGATGAAAGCGGTTAGGCAAGAGTAGCGGAGTTGTAGATCTTCTCTGACTGTCGCTCGGGACACGGGTATCAATCTGGATACAGAGGGGGGAGTCAGCTATTCCAAAAGGCCTGTCAATTTCTTGAACAACTAGGTCATCCTTAAGGCGGTCTGCGGAAAGTCCCGGCACATAAGGCTCTGCAGTAAGGGCTTAGTTATCCACAATCGCAAACAGGTCCCATCGTGGCAAGAGCCTATGAAATTCTATGGCATACTGGTCCACGAACGAGCAACCTTATGGAGTTGATCCAGCGGGACAAACGCAGTTTAAAGATCTTCAAGACTCCAAAAACTCTCTGTGGAAACATGTCCAAGAAGGCGGGTAATATAATTGACTATGGGATGTTCATTGCTCCCATTAAGGGGAAGGCCCAGCAAAGACGTACCTTTAGCAAGGCGATGAGAAGCCAACCTGGGCCCCCGGTCAAGAACCAAAACTGAGATGGCGAAGTTCGAATTGAATCCGAGCCAAACGGACAATCAGGCGGAAGGAGTCCAGGAGGACGCTGGTATTTGAACCCTCTGCAAGTGCACGTCATGATGTATCGACTACGTTGCACCGGAACGCGACAGAGCTGCGTGGACCCAGAGAAGCAGGTCAGTTCTTGACAAAAATCTGGTACTACAGCTCATAAGGTCCCTCACACCTCTTGCCATTTCACTTACTGAAGTGCATTTTTCTGTCATGTGCCTCCCGGAGGGAAAGGGGAATTAATCAGTGAGGGTGCGGGGGGATTATGGGCGGAAAGGAAGTAGCTGTTGCGTTTGCCTTCTCTTGTACTTTCAGAGAACCTCGTTTCCAGCAAAGGCCCATAGTGTATGTAATGTTCAGGGGACCAGTTTCCCTGTTGTGTATACCAGTAAGGTGGGTGAGAGGGTTGCAGTTGTGGGGCTCAGTTGACTCTTTCCGATAGGATGTTATACAATGATCGTCATCCACACCTTCCCTTCAGTTCCCACATACCTATGGCAAACATTAGTTATTCTATAAGGACCATCATCCTCGAAACCTTCCAAACATCAATAATAGACAACCCCACAGTTAGTCTCACCCCTTTTTTACACAACTGCCATTCTCCTTTACCTCAGGTCCAGTGTGAAGCAGCTGGTGAAGCCTGTTGTAGTCTCAGTTCCAGAACACTCTAGCAGACAAGTCTTTTCTTAGTCTTTCTTGCTGAATTACCATTTCTCGTAAGCAAATCATCTCGTCATCCGCAGCAAAGGGCTGTCCTAGAGGACGCGCAAGCAAAAACTTGTGATCTCATGTCACCAAAACCACAAGACTGTCATTTCAAATAACAAGACATTACACTGAAATACGGTGTGAGTTAATGGGCAAGCCTGGACCAAGCCAGTTCATCGGTCGATGGACCAACTGGGAGCCAGTAGCACACGTCCTGCAGCTGGTCGACTACCTCACTGCTTCTCCCAAACCATCCTCTTCTTCCTAAAACACTGCTGGACAACAAAGAAATGACAATGTAAATTGTGCATAAATGATTCGGCTTATTGATCCATATCACCCCATGGACAAGGCATATGTAAAGGGACCAAGTGTTCCAAAGGTCCAAACAACGCGTACGGGGACAGTAACGGAGTAAAGTCGCAGTCCTTCACATACATCCCCTCACTTTACATTCCACACCTAACATCCGTCCACCCAGGAGACAGGCCCACCGAGACAGGCAGCCAGGAGACGGCCACTCCAGGGGACGAGGCCACCGGAGAACAGGCACCACAGGTGAGACAGGCCACCGAGAGGACAGCAGGAGACCAGGCAAACAGAGAGACATGGCCAACCAGGAGACAGGCCACCCAGGAGACAGGCGCAACAGAGGGAGACAGGGCTCACAGAGGAGGACCAGGCCACCCAGTGAAAAAGCCAACCCAGGAGACAGGCCACCAAGGAGCAGGGGCCCACCCCGGAGGACAGGACACCCAGGGAGTACATGGCCAGCCCAGAGGACAGGCCACCGAGACAGGCCACCCAGGGTAGACAGGCACCGAACATGCCACCCATTAGTAGTACAGGCCACCGAGGCATGCCACCCATGATGACAGGCCACCCAGTGAGACCGGCCACCGCAGGAGAAGGCCACCCATGAGACATGCCACCGAGACAGCCACCCCGGAGACAGGCCACCCAGGAGGGAGAAGGCCAGCCAGGAGACAGCCCACCGAGGCTGGATCAGGCTCAAACCGAGGATTACTAGCGCCGACCCATGAACTAGGCCAGCCAGGGAGAAAGCCACCGATGGATACAGGCCACCGAGGAGACAGGCCACCCAGGAGACAGGCCAGCCAGCGGAACAGGCCACCAGGAGGTTGTGACAGCCACATGAGACAGGCCACCGAGGAGAGCAGGCCACGAGGAGACAGGGCCGACCGAGAACAGGCCACCCAGGAGTACAGGCCACCCAGGAGGAACGAGTGCCAGCCCACGCGACAGGCCACCGAGAGACAAGGCCAACCGATGGAGACAGGCGCTACCTCAGAGGGAGAAAAGGCCACCCAGGGACAGGCCACCCAGGAGGCATCAGGCTACCGCGAGACAGCCTACCAGGAGACAGCCACCTCGAGGATACATGCGCAGCCAGGAGACAGGCTCACCGATGACAGTGCCAACCCAGGGAGACAGGGCACACAGGAAAGCAGGCCACCCAGGAGAAGGCAACCCAGGAGGGCAGGACCGCCGAGACAGGGCCACCCAGGAGACAGGGGCCACCCATGCGACAGGCACCCAGAGACTATGCCACCCAGGAGATAGGCCACCAGGAGACATGGCCGACCGAAGAGTAATAGGGCCACCCAGGGGATCCAGGCCACCCAGGAGAACAGGCCACCGATGGGGAGAGACAGGCCAGGCCAGAGACAGGCACCGCCACCAGGAGAAAGGCCACCGAGGAGACAGGCCACCCAGGATGACATGGCTCACCCAGAGACAGGCCACCCAGGGAGACAAGGCCCACCAGGGGAGAAGGCCACCGAGGAGACAGGCCACCCAGGAGATCAGTGACACCGAGACAGGCCACGCTCAGGGAGACAGGCCACCCCGGAGTTACAGGCCCACCCTGAGACAGGCCACCCAGTAGACAGGCCACACGAGGAGGGACAGGGCCACCCAGGAGACAGGCCACCCAGAGAAATCAGGCCCAAGCCCATGAGACAGGGCCACCGAGGAGACAGGACCCCAGGAGACCGGACACCTGCCAGGAGGAAGGCCACCCATGAGACAGGGTACCACCCAGGGAGCAGGGCCACCCCAGGAGGAACAGGGCCACCCCATGAGACCAGGCCACCCAGGGAGACAGGCAAAGAGGAGATCAGGCCACCCAGGAGTAGAGGACAGCCATGAGACAGGCCAACCGATGGAGACAGGGCCACCCAAGGAGGGACAGGCCCACCCAGGAGACAGCCACCCATGAGACAGGCCTACTGAGAGACAGGCCACCGGAGGACGACAGGCACCCAGGGAGACAGGCAACCGAGAGAAAGGACACCCAGGTAGACAGGACACTCGAGAAAGGCCACCCTCAGAGGAAGGCAACCATGAGACATGCAACCAGGATACAGGCCACCCATGTTATACAGGCCACCGAGGGATAAGGCCACCCAGGAGACAGTGCCACCCATGAGACAGGCCACCAGACATGACACCCAGGATACATGCCACCCAGGAACAGGCCAGCCAGGAGACAGCCCACCCCCTTGAGGCAGCCACCTAGTATGAAATTCACCCATTATACATGCCACCAGGATTACAGGCCCACCAGGAGCAGGCCACCCAGGAGAAAGCACCGAGACAGGCCCACCCAGGAGAAAGGCCACCCAGGAGACAGGTCCAGCCAGGGGAGACAGGCCTAACCGAGGACAGGCCACCAGGAACAGTCCCACCAGGAGACAGCCACCCAGGGAAAAGGCATACGAGAGACAGGCCACCGCAGGGGGAGACATGCGAAAACGAGAAGCAAGGCCACCCAGGAGACAGGCCACCGAGACAGGCCACCCAGGAGACATGGCCCACCAGGGAGAAGGGCCACCCTAAGGAGACAGGGAACGAGACGAGTCCACCCAGGAGACAGGCCACCAAGGAGACAGCCAGCCGGGAGACAGGCCACCGATGGCGACAGTCCACGCGTCGACAGTCCACCCAGGAGACAGTCCAGCCAGGGAGACAGGACACCGCATTAGACAGGGCACTCGAGGAGACAGTCCACAGGAGACAGGCCCAGCCAGAGAAACAGGCACCCAGGAGTCCAGGCCACCCAGGAGACCAGGGCCAACGAGGAGAAGGCTCACCACGGAGACAGGTGCACCGAGGACAGGCAACCAGGAGGCAGGGCCACCCAGGAGACAGGCCACCCAGGAGACAGGCAAACGAGGAGACAGGCCTACTGAGGAGACATGCCACCCCAGGCAGGACAGGCCACCATGGAGACAGGCCACCCAGGAGAAGGCCACCCAGGAGACAGGGGCCACCGCGACAGGCCACCCAGAGAAACGTACAGGCACCCAGGAGAAGCCCCAGCAGGAGACAGGCCACCGAGACAGGCCCACCCAGGAGACAGGCCCACCCATGAGACAGGCCACCCCAGGAGACAGCACCCAGGAGGCAGGAACCGAGACAGGCCACCCAGGAGACAGGGCCAACCCAGGAGACAGGCCACCCAGGAGAAAGGCCACCCCAGGAGACAGGCCACCGCAGAGACAGGCAACCGAGGAGACAGTGCCCCAGGAGAAGGCACCCCATGAGACAGGCCAACCGGAGGAGGACAGGCCAGCGGTAGACAGCAAACCCAGGAGACCAGGCAACCTCGAGGAGAAGGCCACCCAGGAGACAGGGCCAGGCCCCAAGGAGGACCGGCACCCCAGGAGACTAGGCCACCCCGGAGGACAGGCCTACAGAGGGAACAGGCCACGAGGAGACAGGCCAACCAAGTAGGACAGGACACCGAACAGCAACGAAGGAGACAGGCACCCGCGACAGGCTCATCCCGCAGGAGGAGGATCAGGCCACCAGGGAGCAGGCCACCGAGGGAGACAGGGCCACCCAGAGGACAGGCCACCAAGGATACATGGCCAACCAGGAGACAGGCCACCGAGTGAGACAGGCCAGCCAGGTAGACAGGCACCCCAGTAGACAGGCACCCCAGGAGATAGGCACCCCCATGAGACAGGCCACCAGGAGACAGGCCAGCAGGAGACAGGCCACCCAGGAGGACCAGTCACCGAGGGAAGGCCACCCAGGGAGACAGACAGCCAGGAGACAGGCCACCGAGGAGACAGTGCACCCAGGAGGACAGACACCGAGGACAGGCCACCCAGGAGAACAGGACACCCAGAGACAGCCACGCGAGAATCAGGCACGCCAGGAGAAGGCCACCCAGGGAGCCAGTCCCCGAGAAGGCCAACAGCAGAAGACAGGCCACCCATGGAGGACAAGGCCCACACCAGGAGAGCAGGCCAGCCAGGAGACAGGCCACCCAGGAGACAGGCCACCCAGTAGACAGGCCACCGAGAGACATGGCCACCAGGAGACGGCCAGCAGAGACAGGGCCACCCAGGAGAACAGGCCACACAGGAGACAGGCCCACCCAGGAGAACGGCACCAAGTAGCCCGGCACCCACGGAGGACAGGTCCACCGATGACCAGGCCGACCCGAGACAGGCCACCCAGGAGACATGGCCAGCATGAGACAGAAACCGGAGACAGGCCACCCTAGGAGAACAGGCCACCCAGGAGACAGGCCCACCCAGGAGACAGGCCACCCAGGATAATGGACAACGAGACAGGCCACCCCGGAGGGACAGGCCACCCAGGATACTCGGCCACCCAGGGGCAGTCACCGCCGGAGACAGGACCACCGAGGAGACAGTGCCACCGAGGAGAAGGCCACCCAAGGAGACAGGCCTCACCCATGAGACCGGCCACGCGAGGAGACAGGCCAGCAGGAGACAGTCCACCCAGGAGACAGCCAGCGGAGACAGGCCCACCCATGAACAGGCACCAGAGACAGGCCAACCGAGGAGACAGGCCCCGAGGCGACAGACAACACAGGAGACATTACACCGAACAGGACCACCCAAGGAGACAGCCACCCAGGAGACAGGCACCCAGGCACAGGACCAGTCAAGGGAACAGGCGCCACCGAGGAGACAGGGCCACCAGGATACGTGACAGTCCAGGGAGAAGGGCACCGAGGAGACAGGCCACCCAGGGAAAGGCCACTCCAGGAGGGACTAGGCCACCGGAGAGATCAGGCAACCCAGGGATACAGCCACAGAGACATGCCACCTCCATGATACAGGCCACCCATGGGGAAAGGGCACCCAAGGGACAGCCAGCCAGGGAGAGCAGCAGCCAGGGAGACAGACACCGAGGAGACAGGCCACCCAGGAGACGGCCACGAGAAGCATCCAAGGGAGCAGCACCCAGGTGGAGGGACAGGCCAGCCAGAGAACAGGCCAGCCAGGAGACAGGCCACCGAGAGAAGGCCAACTGAGAGACAAGACAGCCAGGAGGACAGGGCCAGCCAGGAAGACAGTGCCACCAAGGTAAGACAGGCCACCTCGGATCAGGCCACCGAGCGACAGGCCACCCAGGAGTACATGCCACCAGGAGACAGGCACCAGGAGACGAGGACCAAGCCAGGAGACAGGGCCACAAGAGACATGCCACCGGGGACAGGGCACCCATATAACAGGCCACCCATGAGACAGTCCACCCGGAGATCAGGCCAGCCAGGAGACAGGCCACAAGACAGGCAACCCAGGATACAGGCCACCCAGGAGACATGCCCCAGAGAAATGGACACTCCAGGAGACAGGACAACCGAGTGACAGGCCCACCCCAGGGAGAAGGCCACCCAGGAACAGGCCACCCAGGAGAAAGCACCCCGAGACAGGGCACCGAGGAGACAGGCCAGCCAGTGATACAGCCAACCTAGAGACAGTCCAACGAGGTAAGCAGGCCAGAGAGACAGGCCACAGGAGAGAAGGCCACCCAGGAGACAGGCCACCCGGAGACATGCCCACCCAGGGAAAGGCCCACCGAGGAGACAGGCGCACACAGGAGAACAGGACAGCAGGAGTAACAGACACCAGGAGACAGGCCACCCCGAGGAAGCAGGCGCCACCCAGAGACAGGCCACCCAGGAGGACAGGCACCCGAGGGAGACAGGCCACCCAGAGAGGAGGCCACCGGATAGAACGGCCACCGAGGAGACAGGGCCACCAGGAACAGGAGTCCAGGAGACCGGCCAACCGTAGTAGACGCCACCCAGGAGACGGCCACCCAGGAGACATGGACACCAAGGAGACAGGCCACGAGGAGCCAGGGCCACCGGAGGAGACAGGCCACCCAGAGACAGGCCACAGAGGAGACAGGCCACCCTAGAGACAGGCCGCCATGAGGCCAGTGCCACCCAGGAGACATGCCACGCCAGGGAGACAGGGCCTACCGAGGAGACCCAGGCCACCCAAGCGAGGAAAAGGCCACCGAGGATACAGGCCACCTCGTGGGGACCAGGCCACCTAGGAGGACAGTCACCAGGAGACAGGCCACCCAGGAGACAGGCCACCAGGGAGGACAGCCACCGAGGAGACAGGGCAACCCAGGAGACAGGCCACCCGAGGAGGGACAGGCCACCAGGGAGGACAGGCCACCGAGGAACAGGACAGCCAGGAGTCAGGCCACCCAGGAGAAACAGGCCACCGAGGAGCAGGCCACCCAGGGAGACTAGCACACACCCAGGATGACAGGGGCCACCCAGTAGACCAGGCCACCCCGAGTGACCAGGCACCCATGAGACATGCCACAGAGGATACCATGCAACCAGCAGTTACCAGGACAAGGCCAAGGTTAACAGGCCACCGAGGGAGACAGGCCACCCATGAGACGGACACCCAGAGACATGCAACCCAGAGACATGACATCCCATGATACATGCCACCGATGAGAACAGGGCCACCCAGGAGACAGGCACTGAGGAGAACAGGCCACCCAGGGAGACAGGACACCGATGAAGGCCACCCAGAGACAGTCCACCCAGGAGGACAGGGCCACCCAGGGAAAGGCCACCCAGGAGACAGCCACCCAGGAGACAGGCCACCGAGTAGACAGGGCTCACCAAGAGACCAGCCAGCCCAGGAGACAGGCCACCAGGAGACAGGCACCGAGGAGAACTAGGCCAGCCAGGAGATCAGTCCACCCAGGAGACAGGCCACCGAGAGACAGTCACCCCAGATGACAGGCCACCCGGAGACAGGCCCCCATGAGGACTAGGCCTACCAGGAGGACAGGGCACCAGTAGGGACGCGGCCACCCAGGGAGCGGCCACCCAGTATACCAGGCCAGCCAGGGTAACCTGCCACCTATACAGTCCATCCATGATACCAGGCAAGCCATGGAGATGCAATCGAGTACACTCCCCCATGAGAACAGGCCACCAAGGGAGATAAGGGCACAGGATACAGTGCCAGCCAGGAGACAGGCCACTCGAGACCCAGAGGCCACCAGGGGCGACAGGCCAGGCCAGGAGACAGGCCACCGAGACAGTCAACCCAGGCGACAGGCCACCGAGACAGAGCCACCAGTGGAGAAAGGCCACCCATGAGACAGGCCACCGAGGGGGAAGGACAGGCGCACCCAGTAGATCAGGCCATCGCAGGAGACGGCCACCGAGAAGGCCACCCAGGCGACAGGCCACCCAGGGAGGACAGCAACCCATGAGACAGGCCACCGAGGAGACAGGCCAGCCAGTAGACAGGCTACCCAGGGATGACTAGGCCACCGAGGAAGCAGGCCACCCAGAGACAGTCCCACCAATGAGGACAGGCCAACCCAGGAGACAGGCCGACCCGGATACAGGGCCACGAGGAGACAGGCCCCCGCAGGAGAAAGGAACAGCCCAGGAGCAGGCCCACCGGAGGGAGACAGGCCACCCAGGAGACAGGCCACCGGAGACAGGGCCACCCAGGAGACAGGGCCACCGAGGGAGACAGGGGACACCGAGGAGACAGGCCACCCATGAGACGGACACCGAGGATGACAGGCCACCCCAGAGAAATGGACACGAGACAGCCGACCAGAGACAGGCCACCCAGAAGACAGGCCACCCAGGAGACATGGCCACCAGGAGACAGGCCACCAGAACAGGCCACAGGGGAGGACAGGCACCCAGGAGGGACCAGGCCAGCCAGGGAGACAGGGCCACGAGAGACAGGCAGCCAGGAGACAGTGCACACCAGGAGACCAGGGCCACCGAGTAGCCAGGCCACCCCAGAGACAGGCACCCAGGAGACATGCCACCAAGGAGACAGGGCCACCCGGTAGACAGGCCACCGAGGAGGACAGGCCACCAGGGAGAAAGGACAGGCCAGGAGACATGGCCCCCGAGGAGACAGGCCACCCAGGAGAGCAGTGCCACCCAGGAGACAGGCCACCGAGGAGACAGGGCTCACCCATGAGGTACAGGCCACCAGGAGACAAGGCCACCCAGGGGCTAGGCTCACCAGGAGACAGGGCCAGCCAGAGACAGCCTACCCAGGAGACAGGCCACCGAGGAGACAGGCACCCAGGAGACAGGCCACCGAGACAGGCCACCGAGGAACAGGACACCAGGATACAGGACACCCGGGAGACAGGGCCACCGAGAGACAGGCCAGCCAGGAGACCAGTGCCACCCAGTCGACAGGCCACGGTCGAGACAGGCCACCCAGGATACAGGCGCCACACAGGAGACAGCCACCCAGGAGAACAGGCAATCCGAGAGACAGGCAGACAGAGACAGGCGCCACCCAGGAGGACAGGCCACCCAGGCGACAATGCAGCATTAGTACAGGCCACCCCAGGAGACAGGCCACCCCAGGCAGACAGGCCACCGAGGAGTGTAAAGGCCCACCCAGAGACAGGCCACCGGAGACAGGCCGATCCAAGAGACAGGCCAGCCATAGGCAGGCCCACCGAGTAAAAAAAAACACGCCACCCAGGAGACAGGCCACCCAGAGACAGGCCAGCAGGGAGACAGGCCGACTGAGCAACGCCACCCCAGGAGACAGGCCACCCAGAGGACAGGCCACCGAGACAGTGTCCACCAGGGACACCACCCGAGAAAGGCCACCATGGAGACAGGCCACCCAGGAGACAGGCCTACCGGGAGACAGGCCACCAGTGCGACAGGCCACCCAGGAACAGGCCACCGGAGAGAGGCCATCACAGGAGACGTGGCCACCGTAGGATCAGGCCACCGAGGACAGGCCACCCAGGAGACAGGGACCAGCGAGGGAGAACAGGCACACCCAGAGACAGGGCCACAAGAGACAGGCCACCCAGGAGACTATGCCACCGAGACGGCCAACATGAGGACAGGGCCACCGAGACAGCCACCAGACGGCAGCCAGGAGACAGGCCAGCCAGGAGACAGGCCACCAGAGACAGGCCAGCCAGGAGAAGGCCACACCAGGAGAACAGGCCAACAGGAGACAGGCCAGGCCAACCGGAGGGAGACAAAAGCCAGGAGACAGGCCACCCAGGAGAAAGGCCACCCCAGGAGAAGGCCAGCAGGCTACAGGCCACCTCAGGAGACAGGCCACCCCACCAAGAGAAGGCCGACAGGAGGAGACAGGCCACCCAGGAGACAGGGACCAGTAGAGGAGACAATGAAGCCCGGGAGACAGGCCACCCAGGAGAAAGGCCAGCCAGGAGACAGGCCACCCAGGAGGGGGGGACAGGCCGCCAGGAGACAGGGCCACCAATGGAGACAGGACAGCCAGGCAGACAGGCCAGCCAGAGGACAGGCAACCCAGGAAAACAGGCCGGCCAGGAGAACAGGCCCACACAGAGACAGGCCAAGCCCAGGACGACAAGGCCACCGAGAGAGCAGGCCACCCCAGGAGACAGGCCACGAGACAGGGCCACCCCGAGTACAGGCAGCCAGCGGAGACAGGCCAACCAGGGAGACAGGGCCACCCAGGAGAAGGCCAGCCAGGAGACAGTCCCACCCGAGGACAGCCACCCAGGAGTAAATTGCAAGCAGGGATACAGGCAATACCCAGGGGAGACAGGCCACCCAGGATGACAGGCCAACCAGTGATACAGTCCACAAGGGTACATTCCAGCCAGGGGACAGTCCATCCAGAGGGCATGCCAACCGATTACACCGCCACCCAGGAGACAGGCACCCCAAAAAACAACGAGGGCACGCCAGCCAGGAGACAGGCCACCGAGACACGCCACCCAGGAAGCAGCCATGCACAGGGCAACCGGAGAACCAGTCCACCAGGAGACAGGGCACGAGACAGGCCACCAAGGAGAAAGGCACCAGGTAAGAAGGCCATACGAGGAGGACAGGGCCGCCCAATGAGAACAGGGCACCAAGGGAGACAGGCCACCGGAGAAGAGGCCACCCAGGAGGTACAGGAACCAAGGAGTACAGCCACCGAGACAGGTCCACCCATGAGACAGGGCCATGCGAGGAGACAGGCCACCCAGGAGGACAGGCCATCCCAGGAGAACAGTGCCACCCCGGAGGACCGGCCACCGAGACAGCCACCCAGAGAAAGGCCACCGAGCAGGCCACCGGGAGCCCCCAGGCCATCCAGGAGACAGGCCACGCCAGAGAACAGGCCACCCAGGAGGACAGGCACCAAGACATGGAGGAAGGACACACAGGAGACAGGCGCCACATGGAGACTGGGCCCAACGAGGAGACATACAGCCAAGGAGAAACCACCCAGAGTGACAGGCCGGCCAGGAGACAGGCAACCAAGGAGACAGGGGCCACCCAGGAGACAGTCACCGAGGGACACGCCACCTCAGGAGAAAGGCACCCAGGAGACAGGGACAGCACAGGAGACAAGGCACCGAGACACGCCACCAGAACGAGGCCAGACAGGAGACAGGGCACCTAGACAGGCAACACAGGAGACAGGCCACGAGACAGGCCACCCAGATACAGGTGTCCCCGAGGTACAGGCCACCCAGGAGACAGGCCACCCAGGAGGAACAGCGTCCAAGATATATGCCACCCAGGAACAGGGCCACCCAGGAGACAGGCAACCCAGGAGACAAGCCACCGAGGCGGACAGGACAGCCTAGGGGGGAGACATGACCCAGGAGACAGGCCACCGAGGAATGGGCAGGCCACCGCAGGAGACGGCCACCCATGAGACAGGCCACAGGAGACAGGCACCCAGTGAGCCAGGCCACCCAATGAGACATGGCCACCCAGGCGACAGGACAGCCATGAGAAGGCCCCTAGAGCAGGGCCACACAGAGGACAGGCACCCATGAGACAGGCCCCACCAAGGAGACAGGCACCGAGGGAGACAGGCCATCCGGAGGGAGAAAGGCCCACAAGGATACAGGAAACCGAGGAGGGACAGTCCACCAGGAGACAGACACACCGAGACAGGCCACCCAGTAGACAGTCCACCAAGATAGACAGCCAACCAGTGAGACAGCCACCAGGAGACAGGCCACCGCGGAGGACAGGCCACCGAGGAGACGGGCCAACCAGGAGACAGTCATCCAGAGGAAATGCCACAGACAGGAGACAGGCCACAAGGTAGACAGGGCCCAGCGAGGAGACAAACCAGCCAGGGATACAGGCCATCCGGAACAGGCCACCCAGGCGGACAGTCCTCCATGAGCCAGTCCCACACAGGAGACAGGCCACCGATGTATACATTCCATCGAAGACAGGCAGCCAGGAGACAGGCCAACCCAGGAGACAGGCCAGCCAGGAGACAGGCCAAACAGGAACAGGCCAGCCAGGAGGAGACAGTCCAGCCAGTGAGACATGCCACACAGGAGACAGGCCACGAGGATGACAGGCTCCGAGGAGACAGGCCATCCGAGGAGAACAGGGCACCCGAGGAGACAAAAATCCAGGAGAAAGGCCATCCAGAGCAGGCAGGCACGGAGACAGGCCACCCAGAGGACAGGCCAGCAGGAGGACAGGCCACCGTGAGACAGGCCACCCCGGAGGCGACAGGCCAGACCAGGAGACAGGCCCAACCAGAGAACAGGCCACCCAGGATACGAGCTCCACCAGGGATGGACAGGGTGCCACACAGGAGACAGCCAGCCAGGAGACAGGCCACCACCAGGAACAGGCCACTGAGTAGACAGGCCAGCGATGAGGACAAAAAGCCAGGAGACAGGCCCAGCCCAGAGACAGGCCACCCAGGAGACAGGCCACCAGGAACAGTCCAACACGGAGACAGGCCAGCCAGGAGGACAGGCCAGCCAGGAGGACAGGCTACACAGGAGACAGTGCCCACACCCGATGAGAAAGGCCACCCAGGAGACTAGTCCAAAAAAAAGAAAAAAGGGGAGTGGGGGGGGGGGGGAAGCGCCAGGAGAGTCATCCACAACGGGGAGACAGCCACCGCAGAGAAGGCAACCTGAGACAGGCCACCCACAGGAGACCAGGCCACCGAGACATGGCAACCGAGACAGGCCAGCCAGGAGGACTAGGGCCAGTCCAGGAGACAGGCCACCCAGGAGACGGCCAGCCAGGGGGACAGGCCCACACGAGACATGCACAACAGGAGACAGGGCCACCGAGGGGAGACAAGACAGCCCAGGAGACGATTGCAAACAACCCAGGAGACAGGCCCAGTCGGAGAAGGCCACCCAGGAGACAGGCCATCACATGAGACAGGCCATCCCAAGTGAGACAGGCCACCAGGAGACAGGGCCACCGGAGACGGCCACCCCAGGAGACAGGGGGGCCAACCCCAGAGACAGGCAACCCAGTAGACAGGGGACACCGAGCGAGACGAGTGCCAAACCAGGAGACAGGCCAGGCCATGGATACAGGCCACACAGGAGGACCAGGCCCCACCGAGGAGGGATCAGGCCAGAGCGAGAGGACAAGACAGCCAGGAGACCGGCCAGCCCAGGGGAGAAAGGCCACCCAGCGAGACAGGCCAGCCAGGAGGACAGGCCAGACAGCTGAGACAGGCCACGAGGAGGAAGGCCACCGAGGAGACAGCCAGGCCAGGAGAACAGGCCACCAGGAGACAGGCCATCCAGAGGGACAGGCCACAAGGAGACAGGGCCAGCCAGGAGACAGGCCAGCCCGGGGTAAAAGCCACACAGAGGACAGGCCACCGAGGAACAGGCCACCAGAGGACAGGCCACCGAGGAGACAGGTCCACCGGGAGACAAGAAGCCAGGAGACAAGGCCAGCCCAGGAGACAGGCCAGCCGGGGGAGTAAAGGCCACCCAGGGAGAACAGGCCAGCAAGTGAAGACTAGGCCACCGGAGGAGTACAGGCACCGAGGAGGACAGGCAAGCCAGGAGGGACAGGTCCACCAAGGAGACAGGCCAACCAGGAGACAAGGCCACCCATGGTAGACAGGGGCCACCCCGAGGAGACGGCGAAGCCAGGAGACAGGGCCACCACTAGGAGGACATGGCCACCGAGGAGACAGGGCCACCATGGCGAGGAGGACGACAGCCGGAGACTAGGCCAGCCAGGAGAAGGTGCCACCCCAGGAGGACAGGCCAGCCGAGACAGGAACCCGAGAACCAGGGACAGGCCACCAGGAGACAGGCCAGGAACACCGGCAGGAGACAGGCCACTCAGGAGAAAGGCCACCCAGGAGGACAGGCCACCCAGGAGACATGCAAGCCAGGAGACAGGCCACAAAGGAGACAGGCCCACCGAGGAGACAGGCCAGGACCGCCAGGAGACAGGCCAAGCCAGGAGACAGGCCACCCAGGAGACAGGGCAGCCAGGAGAAAGCCACACAGGAGGACAGGCCGGCAGGAGACAGGCCAGCCAGGAGACAGGCCACACAGGAGACAGGCCACCCAGGGAGGTACAGGCCAGCCTAGGAGACAGGCCAGCCAGGAGACAGGGCCACAAAGGAGACAGGCCAACCGAGGCAGACCAGGCACCGAGGAGACAGAGCACAGCCAGGAGACAGGCCACCACAGGAGACAGGCCACCAGGAACAGGCCAGCCAGGAGACAAGGCCACCCAGGAGACAGGCCAAGCCAGGGACCGCCACCATGGAGACAGGCAGGCCAGGGACAGGCACACCGCATGAGACAGGACAGCCAGGCGACAGGCCAGCCAGGAGACGAGGGCCACCCAGGAGCAGTGACAGGCCATCCACCAGGAGATCAGGCCACCCATGATGACAGCCACCCAGGAGACAGTGCCAGCCAGGAGACACAGCAGGAGCCAGGCACATCCAGGAGACAGGCCAGCCTAGGCGACAGGCCAGCCAAGGAGACAGGCCAAACCGGAGGACAGGCCAGCCAGGCGACAGGCCAGCCGAGACAGGCCACACAAGACAAGGCCAGCCCAGGAGAACAGGCCCAGCACAGGAGACAGCCAACGAGTGAGACAGGCCACGAGGAGACAGGCCAGCCAGGAGACAGGCCAGCCACGGAGGACAGGGCCACCCAGGAGGAAGCCACCCAGGAGACAGGCCACCCAGAGAGAGGCCAACCCAGAGGACGACAGCCAGCAGGAGACGGCCACCACAGGACACTATGCCAGGCCAGGCGAACAGCCCACCAGGAGCAGGCCACCCATGAGACAGGCCACCAGGAGACAGGCCACCCAGGAGACAGGCCACCAGGGACAGGCCGCCCAGGAGACCGGCCACCAGGAGACAGGCCAGCCAGGAGACAGGCCAGCGCAGGAGACAGGCCAGCCAGGTGGACAGGCCACCAGAGACAGGCCACCCAGAGACAGGGCACCGAGGAGGAACGGCCACCCAGGAGACAGGCAGCCAGGAGACAAGGCCACCAGGGAGACAGGGCCACCGAGGAGGACCAGGCAGCCAGGCATCAGGCACCCAGGAGACAGGCCAGCCAGGAGACAGGCGCACACAGGACAGGCCTAGCCAGGCGACAGGCGCCAGAGAAGGAGACAGGCCCACACTCAGGAGAAGGCCACCCGAGACCAGGACAGGCCACCAGGAGACAGTGCCAGCCAGGTGGACGAGGCCACAAGGAGACAGGCCAGCCAGCGACAGGCCCAGCAGGAGGGACAGGCACAAGGAGACAGGCCAGCATGCGCGACCAGGCAGCCCAGGAGATCAGGCCAACCCAGGAGGACAGGCCACACAGGCGACAGGCTCACCGAGGAGACAGGCACACCGAGGAGACAGGCCAGCCAGAGAACAGGCCACCCAGGATACAGGCCACCAGAAGGACAGGCCACTACCCAGGAGACAGGCTACCCTCAGGAGAGAGGGCCAACCCAGTGAGACAGGCCAGGCCATGAGACAGGCACACAAGACAGGGCCAGCCAGGCACAGGCCACCCAGGAGACAGGCCAGCCAGGAGACAGGCCCCCAGGAGACAGGGACACCGGAGAAAGGCCAACCGCAGGAGACGGGACACCACAGGAGACAGACCCAAGGGCCAGCCAGGAGACGTCCAGCCAGGAGACAGTGCCACCCAGGAGACAGGCCAGCCAGGAGAGACATGCCACCCAGGAGACAGGCACCAGAGACAGGAAGCCAGGAGACAGGCAATCCAGGAGACAGGCACCAGGAAAGCCACCCAGGAAGACATGGCCACCCAAGACAGTCCACCCAGTGATCCAAGTCCACCCAGGATACGGCCACAGCCATGATACATTCCATCCATGAACATGTCCACCCATATACATTCCACCCATTATACATTCCACCCCTACTACACATTCCACCCATTATCCATTCCACCAAATTATACATTCCAGTCATTAGACATTCCAATAACAACTGCACACGATGTGCTTATCCTGCTTATTTGGGCATATATAAATATACAAACTCAGTTGCTTATACTCACATACAAAACACTGTTACATACTGTATACTCTTATACAGATGGATGCTTACTCAAATGCACACAAGTGCTAATACTTACACACAGTGCTCACTCATATAGAAAAAACAGGCTCTTATACTCACACAGAGATACTGTACTCACTACATTACGGAAGCCTCAGCCATTTGGAGTTGATCAGACCAGTCAGGTACAGCTTGCATAGGCCACCTGTCAGGGGAAAGAAATCTATCAGTACTGAGCCAGGAGACAGTGGGATTGTAAGGCAGGAGACATAATTGATCAGATTTAACGTAATTAACACTCATTGGTCATTGGTTCTCATTATTTCACATATGTCACACTTAACAGTGCAAACTCTCACCTACCAAGTGTGGTGGACTAACTAAGTCATCACCTATATGATTGCACAGAAAATAGCGTACACAAGAAAAAAGAGAAATACTGTACACACAATGGCAGGTGTGTCCCACCATCATCCTTACGCACCATCCAAAATGTAGGTAAGTAAGATATCAAGTGACACTAGATAAAGGGACGGCGTGCCCGAAACATGTCGTGGAAAGAAATAAAACCTTTTTTGCAGCAATCCTGCATTTGCCTTGGTTCCTTCCTCCACCAGATAAAATGTATCATAATATATTATAAAAAATATATACTACCAGGAATCTGGTCTATAGCACCCAGTGTACAACACACACCCTCTCATAGGCCTGTAATAACCAGGGCCATTTATAGGCATAGCCCACTTAGGCAAAGTGCTAGGGCGCTTATGTAAATCAGGGTACCCAGTGTTCTCCTTAGCACCTCCCTGTCAGTGTTAGAACTGCTCACCTTGTTCTGCTGTAATTTGTTACTTGTTCGTACGGAGCCTGAACTGGATACAATGTTACAGATGAACTGAATGTGTTAGATCTGTCTACTTGTTCTGCTGTAATTGTTACATGTATCTAGTACGGAGCTGAACTTGGATACAATGTTACAAATGAACTGAATGTGTTAGATCTGCTCTCCTTGTTCGCTGTAATGTGTAACATTGTATCTAGTACGGAGCCTGAACTTGGATACAATGTTACAAATGAACCGAATGTGTTAGATCTGCTCTCCTTGTTCTGCTGTAATTTGTAACATGTATCTAGTACGGAGCCTGAACTTGGATACAATGTTACAAATGAATGAATGCGTTAGATCTGCTCTCCTTGTTCTGCTGTAATTGTAACTGTATCTAGTACGGAGCCTGAACTTGGATACAATGTTACAAATGAACTGAATGTGTTAGATATTGCTCTCCTTGTTCTGCTGTAATTTGTAACATTGTATCTAGTACGGAGCCTGAACTTGGACAATGTTACAAATGAACCGAATGTGTAGATCTGCTCTCCATGTCTGCTTGTAATTTGTAACGTTGTATCTAGTACGGAGCTGAACTTGGATACGATGTTACAAATGAACTGAATGCGTTAGATTGCTTCCTTGTTCTGCTGTAATTTGTAACATTGTAACTATGACGGAGCCTGAACTTGGATACGATTGTACAAATGAAATGAATGCGTTGATCTGCTCTCCTTGTTCTGCTGTAATTTGTAACATTGTTCTAGTACGGAGCCTGAACTTGGATACATGTTACAAATGAACTGAATGCGTTAGATCTGCTCTCCTGTTCTGCTGTAATTTGTAACATTGTATCTAGTACGGAGCCTGAACTTGGATACAATGTTACAAATGAACGAATGTGTTAGATTTGCTCTCCTTGTCTGCTGTAATTTGTAACATTGTACTAGTAGGAGCCTGAACTTGGATACAATGTTACAAATGAACTGAATGCGTTAGATCTGCTCTCCGTTTCTGCTGTAATTTGTAACATTGTATCTAGTACGGAGCCTGAACTTGGATACAATTACAAAGAACTGAATGTGTTAGATCTGCTCTCCTTGTTCTGCTGTAATTTGTAACATTGATCTAGTACGGAGCCTGAACTTGGATACAATGTTACAAATGAACTGAATGTGTTAGATCTGCTCTCCTTGTTGCTGTTAATTTGTAACATTGTATCTAGTACGGAGCCTAACTTGGATACAATATTACAAATGAACTGAATGTGTTAGATCTGCTCTCCTTGTTCTGCTGTAATTTGTAACTTTGTACAGTACGGAGCCTGAACTTGGATACGATGTACAAATGAACTGAATGTGTTAGATCTGCTCTCCTTGTTCTGCTGTAATTTGTACATTGTATCTATACGGAGCCTGAACTTGGATACGATGTTACAAATGAACTGAATGCGTTAGATTGCTTTCCTTGTTCTGCTGTAATTAGTAACATTGTATCTAGTACGGAGCCTGAACTTGGATACAATGTTACAATGAACCGAATGTGTTAGATTGCTCCCTTGTTCTGCTGTAATTTGAACTTTGTATCTAGTACGGAGCCGAACTTGGATACAAGTTACAAATGAACTGAATGCGTTAGATCTGCTCTCCTTGTTCTGTGCAATTTGTAACATGTGATCTAGTACGGAGCCTGAACTTGGATACAATATAAAATGAACTGAATGTGTTAGAGCTGCTTCTTGTTCTGTGATTGTAACATTGTATCTAGTACGGAGCCTGAACTTGGATACAATGTTACAAATGAACTGAATGTGTTAGATCTGCTCTCCTTGTTCTGCTGTAATTTGTAACTTGTATCTCGTAGGAGCCTGAACTTGGATACAATGTTACAAATGAACTGAATGTGTTAGATCTGCTCTCCTCGTTCTGCTGTAATTTGTAACATTGTATCTAGTACGGAGCACAAATGAACTGAATGCGTTAGATCTGCTCTCCTTGTTCTGCTGTAATTTGTAACATTGTATCTAGTACGGAGCCTGAACTTGGATACAATATTACAAATGAACTGAATGTGTTAGATCTGCTCTCCTTGTTCTGCTGTAATTTGTAACATTGTATCTAGTACGGAGCATGAACTTGGATACAATATTACAAATGAACTGAATGTGTTAGATCTGCTCTCCTCGTTCTGCTGTAATTTGTAACATTGTATCTAGTACGGAGCCTGAACTTGGATACAATGTTACAAATGAACTGAATGGTGTAGATCTGCTTCCCTCGTTCTGCTGTAATTTGTAACCTTGTATCTAGTACGGAGCCTGAACTTGGATACGATGTTACAAATGAACTGAATTGTGTTAGATCTGCTCTCCTCGTTGCTTGCGTAATTTGTAACATTGTATCTAGTACGGAGCCTGAACTTGGACTGCTGTAATTGTAACATTGTATCTAGTACGGAGCCTGAATGGATACGATGTACAAATGAAATGAATGCGTTAGATCTGCTCTCCTGCTCTGCTGTAATTTGTAACATTGTATCTAGTACGGAGCCTGAACTTGGATACGATGTTACAAATGAAACTGAATGCGTTAGATCTGCTCTCCCTGTTCTGCCTGTTAATTGTAACATTGTATCTAGTACGAGCCTGAACTTGGATACAATGTTACAAATGAGCTGATGCGTTAGATCTGATCTCCTTGTTCTGCTGTAATTTGTAACATGTATATTAGTACGGAGCCTGAACTTGGTACATGTTACAAATGAACTGAATGCGTTAGATCTGCTCTCCTTGTTCTGCTGTTAATTTGTTACATGTATCTAGTACAGAGCCTGAACTTGGATACAATGTTACAAATGAACTGAATGCGTTAGATCTGCTCTCCTTGTTCTGCTGTAATTGTAACATGTATCTAGTACGGAGCCTGAACTTGGAACAATGTTACAAATGAACTGAATGTGTTAGATCTGCTCTCCTTGTTCTGCTGTAATTGTTCACATTGTATCTAGTACGGAGCCTGAACTTGGATACAATGTTACAAATGAACTGAATGTGTTAGATTGCTCTCCTTGTTTGCTGTAATTTGTAACATGTATCTAGTACGGAGCCTGAACTTGGATACAATGTTACAAATGAAATGAATGTGTTAGATCTGCTCTCCTTGTTCTGCTGTAATTGTAACATTGTATCTAGTACGGAGCCTGAACTTGGATACGATGTTACGAATGAACTGAATGTGTTAGATCTGCTCTCCTTGCTCTGCTGTAATTTGTAACATTGTATCTAGTACAGAGACTGAATTTGGATACAATGTTACAAATGAACTGAAGTGTTGATCTTGCTCTCCTTTTTCGCTGTAATTGTTACATTGTATCTAGTACAGAGCCTGAACTTGGATACAATGTACAAATGAAATGAATGTGTTAGATCTGCTCTCCTTGTTCGCTGTAATTTGTTACATTGTATCTGACAGAGCTGAACTTGGATACGATGTTACAAATGAACCGAATGTGTTAGATCTGATCTCCTTGTTTGCTGTAATCGTAACATTGTATCTAGTACGGAGCCTGACTTGGATACAATGTTACAAATGAACCGAATGTGTTAGATCTACTTCCTTGTTCTGCTGTAATTTGTAACATTGATCTAGTACGGAGCCTGAACTTGGATACAATGTTACAAATGAACTGAATGTGTTAGATCTGCTCTCCTTGTTCTGCTGTAATTTGTTACAGTATCTAGTACAGAGCCTGAACTGGATACAATGTTACAAATGAACTGAATGCGTTAGATCTGCTCTCCTTGTTCTGCTGTATTGTCACATTGTATTAGTAGGAGCCTGAACTTGGATACAATGTTACAAATGAACTGAATGTGTTAGATCTGCTCTCTTGTTCTGCGTGTAATTTGTAACATTGTATCTAGTACGGAGCCGAACTTGGATACAATGTTACAAATGAATGAATGTGTTAGATCTGCTCTCCTTGTTCTGCTGTAATTTGTAACATTGTATCTAGTACGGAGCCTGAACTTGGATACAATGTTACAAATGAATGAATGGTTAGATTGCTCTCCTTGTTCTGCTGTAATTTGTAACATTGTATCTAGTACGGAGCCTGAACTTGGATACGATGTACGAATGAACTGAATGTGTTAGATCTGCTCTCCTTGCTCTGCTGTAATGTAACATTGTATCTAGTACACAGAGACTGAATTTGGATACAAGTTACAAATGAAAATGAATGTGTTAGATCTGCTCTCCTTTTTCTGCTGTAATTTGTTACATTGTATCTAGTACAGAGCCTGAACTTGGATACAATGTTACAAATGAACTGAATGTGTTAGATCTGCTCTCCTGTTCTGCTGTGTAATTGTTACATTGTATCTAGTACAGAGCCTGAACTTGGTACGATGTTACAAATGAACTGAATGTGTTAGATTACTCTCTTGTTCTGCTGTAATTTGTACATTGATCTAGTACGGAGCCTGAACTTGGATACGATGTTACAGATGAACTGAATGTTGATGATCTGCTCTCCTTGTTCTGCTGTAATTTGTTACATTGTATCTAGTACGGAGCCTGAACTTGGATACAATGTACAAATGAACTGAATGTGTTAGATCTTGTCTCTTGTTCTGCTGCAATTTGTAACATTGTATCTAGTACGGAGCCTGACTGACTTGGTACGATGTTACAAATGAACTGAATGTGTTAGATCTGATCTCCTTGTTCTGCTGCAATTTGTAACATTGTATCTAGTACGAGATGTGAACTGGATACAATGTTACAAATGAACTGAATGCGATAGATCTGATCTCCTTGTTCTGCTGTAATTTGTCACATTGTATCTAGTAGGAGCCTGAACTTGGATACAATGGTACAAATGAACTGATGTGTTAGATCTGCTCTCCTTGTTTGCTGTAATTTGAACATTGTACTATACGGAGCGCTGAACTTGGATACAATGTTACAAATGAACGAATGCGTTTAGATCTGCTCTCCTTGTTCTGCTGTAATTTGTAACATTGGACTAGTACGGAGCCTGAACTTGGATACAATGTTACAAATGAACTGAAGCGTTAGATCTGCTTTCCTGTTCTTGCTGTAATTTGTAACATTGTATATGTACGGACTCTGAACTTGGATAAATGTTACAATGAACTGAATGTGTTAGATCTGCTCTCCTTGTTCTGCTGTAATTTGTAACATTGTATCTAGTACGGACCCTGAAACTTTTATACTGTATAATATGATATTGTATGGGGCCTAGGAATGTGCATTGATTATCTTTTCTATGGGGGTATAAAGGTTGGACTAGATGGGCGTAGGTCTTTATACAACCTCCAATACTATGTTACTATGTAACTGTTATACAGACATTATGGGTAGGGTATAAAGGTTGGACTAGATGGAGTATGTCTTATACAACCTCCAATACTATGTTACTGTGTAACTTTATACAGACATTATGGGTAGGGTAAAAGGTTGGACTAGATGGACGTAGTCTTTATACAACCTCCAATACTATGTTACTGTGAACCGTTATACAGACATTATGGGTAGGGTATAAAGGTTGGACTAGATGGGCGTATCGTCTATACAACCTCCAATACTATGTTACTTGTTGTAACCGTTATACAGACATTATGGGTAGGTAAAAGGTTGGACGAGTGGACGTATGTTTTATACAACCTCCAATACTATGTTTACTGTGTAACAGTTATACAGACATGATGGGTAGGGTATAAAGGTTGGACTAGATGGGTATGTCTTATACAACCTCCAATACTATGTTACTATGTAACTGTTATACAGACATTGGGTAGGGTATAAAGGTTGGATGAGATGAACGTATGTCTTTATACAACCTCTAATACTATATTACTATGTAACTGTTATACAGACATTATGGTAGGGTATAAAGGTTGCTAGACGGACGTATGTCTTATACAACCTCCAATACTATGTTACTATGTAACTGTTATACAGACATTATGGGTAGGGTATAAAGGTTGGACTAGAAGGACGATTGTCTTTATACAACCCCAATACATGTTACTATGTATCTGTTATACAGACATTATGGGTAGGGTATAAAGGTTGGACTAGATGGACGTATGTCTTTATACAACCTCCAATACTATGTTACTTGTACTGTATACAGACATTATGGGTAGGGTATAAAGGTTGGACAGGGACGTATGTCTTATACAACCTCCAATACTATGTTACTATGTAACTGTATACAGACATTATGGGTAGGGTATAAAGGTTGGACTAGACGGACGTATGTCTTTATAAAACCTCCAATACTATGTTACTATGTAACTGTTATACAGACATTATGGGTAGGGTATAAAGGTTGGACTAGACGGACGTATGTCTTTATACAACCTCCAATACTATGTTAATGTAACTGTTATACAGACATTATGGGTAGGGTATAAGGTTGGACTAGACTGACGTATGTCTTTATACAACCTCCAATACTATGGTATTATGATGTTATACAGACATATGGGTAGGTATAAAGGTTGGACTAGATGGACGTAGTCTTTTATACAACCTCCAATACATGTTACAATGTAACTGTTATACAGACATATGGGTAGGGTATAAAGGTTGGACTAGACGGACGTATGTCTTTATACAACCTCCAATACTATGTTATATGTAACTGTTATACAGACATTATGGGTAGGGTATAAAGGTTGGACTAGATGGAAGTATGTCTTTATACAACTCTCAATACTATGTTACTATGTAAATGTTATACAGACATTATGGGTAGGGTATAAAGGTTGGACTAGATGGACATGTCTTTATACAACCTCCAATACTAGTTACTATGTAACGTTATACAGACATTATGGGTAGGGTATAAAGGTCGACTAGATGGACGTATGTCTTTATACAACCTCCAATACTATGTACTATGTAACTGTTATACAGACATTAGTAGGTAGGTATAAAGGTTGGACTAGATGGACGTATGTCTTTATACAACCTCCAAAATTGTTACTATGTAACTGTTATACAGACATTATGGGTAGGGTATAAAGGTGGACTAGAGGACGTATGTCTTTATACAACCTCCATTTTAGTTACATGTAAACTGTTATCAGACATTATGGGTAGGGTATAAAGGTTGGACTAGATGGACGTATGTCTTTATACAACTCCAATACTATGTTACTATGTAACTGTTAGACCATTGGGTAGGTATAAAGGTTGTACTGATGGACGGATGTCTTATACAACCTCCAATATTATTGTAACTGTTATACAGACATTATGGGTAGGGTATAAAGGTGGATTAGATGGACGTATATTTATACAACCTCCAAACTATGTTACTATGTAACTGATACAGACATTATGGGTAGGGTTAAAGGTTGGACTAGATGGACGTATGTCTTTATACAACCTCCAATACTATGTTACTATGTAAGTTATACAGACATTATGGGTGGGTATAAAGGTTGGACTAGATGGACGTATGTCTTTATACAACCTCCAATACTATGTTACTATGTAACTGTTATACAGACATTATGGGTAGGGTATAAAGGTTGGACTAGACGGACGTATGTCTTTATACAACCTCCAATACATGTTACTATGTAACTGTTATACAGACATTATGGGTAGGGTATAAAGGTTGGACTAGATGGACGTAGTCTTTTATACAACCCCAATACTATGTTAATATGTAACTGTTAGACGAATTATATGGGTAGGGTATAAAGGTTGGACTAGATGGACGTATGTCTTTATACAACCTCCAATACTATGTTACTATGTAACTGTTATACAGACATTATGGGTAGGGTATAAAGGTTGGACTAGATGGACGTATGTCTTTATACAACCTCCAATACAATGTTACTATCATTTATTGTGTGTACAGAAAATCCCCTCCCTGTATATTTATATTTATACATACTATGTGGTTGGGAGCTGCCATTGTGTTTCCCTTGAACTGGGTACTCACTGTCAGATCCTTCCTAGTTCTGACCAACTGTTTGACACATCTGACGGATCGGCCAAGAGGAAGGAATGTCAGTCGATTGAGGTTTTCGGACATGTCCTATCGTGCATTTGTCTGATTCGAACAGATGTTTGGTCGTGTATGAAACACCAAGTAATTATTATATTTTGATCGGGTTACACTGACTGTGTATAGTAGAGATTCCCTATGTATGTGTTTGTATTTATACAGAGTTTTAGTTGTGTTACATTGTGATGAGGAGCAGTGTACAAGTCCATGTTATTAACGTGTGGTAACTGTACAGTGTGTATTGTGTAGCAGATAATGATTCACACAAACGCTAATATTCTGCTTACGAGTTGAGACACACAGAATCCCAGGAGGTCCTGACACACCCCATGTCTGTGTGATGTGTACACAGTGATCACACCCAGGGCACCACTACCTAATATACACTTAGGGGGCGATGCCATATTGGGGGCGATGCCATATTGGGGGCGATGCCATATTGGGGGCGATGCCATATTGAGTGTGAAACTCACATTATCCGATGTATTATCAGTGGGTTTTACACTGAGTTTGTGTTGCCTGCGCCATTTCCGAGAATGCTCGGCGATGCTAAACTGCCCTTAGTAAAGTTTTGCGCTACTATGTAGGGTCGCACTTACCGGGCACTGATCCCGCGATGTACACAATCATTTAAACACACTCCCTGGGAAAATATATGAATTAAAGTCGCGCTAAACGTTCGCTACAGGTTAGCGCAACTGTAGCTCCATACAAGCATCGGATGTGCGGGTTACGCCAAAATCACCTGCGCATCCGACGCTCGCAATTTAATATCACGTTAGCTGGCGTTAAAATCCTGCAGTGGATCCCTTTCCGGGATTTACCCACATTCGCAAATGCGATAATAAACCGCAGAAGAAGCATTATAAGAGCGATAGCGACTCTGGGTAAATGAGCCCCAAGAACTTTTATTGAATCTGCTTTGTAGTGTTTTATGCAGTAGGAGGGTTCACTTTATGGCACTGTACACGTTGTGACCGGTCTACACTCAGTATAATTGGATAAACAGCAATGCTCATTAACAGGGAGATTCAATAAAAGGTCTTATCGTTAAAAATGGTGCTTATTTTCCCCCAACCAATCAGATGTTAGCTTTCAAATGGTAAATAAGATCTGATTGGTTGGGGCAAAATTAGCACCATTTTAACGATAAGAACTTTTATTGAATCTCCCTGTAAATATCTTATTGTTTCTTCAGCAAAAACAATCAAATCTTTACTCACCTTAGATGAACTCACAACCCATTCAACACTTCCCCTTCAGGTCCCACAGTTCTGTTTACTTCTAATGAAGAGGGTCCCACAATGTCCTTCCTTCTCTCCAGAGGGTCCCGCAGTTCAATTCACTTCTAATGAAGTGGGTCCAAAAGTTCTCTTCTACCCAAGTGGGTCCCACTGTGCTCTTCCCTTCTACCCAAAAGGTCCCAAAGGTATCCTTACTCCTACTGAAGAGGGTCCCACAATGTCCTTCCTTCTCTCCAGAGGGTCCCACAGTTCCCTTCGCTTCTAACCAAGAGGGTCCCACAATGTCCTTCCTTCTCTCCAGAGGGTCCCACAGTTCCCTTCGCTTCTAACCAAGAGGGTCCCACAATGTCCTTCCTTCTCTTCAGAGGGTCCCACAGTTCCCTTCGCTTCTAACCAAGAGGGTCCCACAATGTCCTTCCTTCTCTCCAGAGGGTCCCACAGTTCCCTTTGCTTCTAACCAAGAGGGTCCAACAATGTCCTTCCTTCTCTTCAGAGGGTCCCACAGTTCCCTTCGCTTCTAACCAAGAGGGTCCCACAATGTCCTTCCTTCTCTTCAGAGGGTCCCACAGTTCCCTTCGCTTCTAACCAAGAGGGTCCAACAATGTCCTTCCTTCTCTCCAAAGGGTCCCACAGTTCCCTTCGCTTCTAACCAAGAGGGTCCAACAATGTCCTTCCTTCTCTCCAGAGGGTCCCACAGTTCCCTTCGCTTCTAACCAAGAGGGTCCAACAATGCCCTTCCTTCTCTTCAGAGGGTCCCACAGTTCCCTTCGCTTCTAACCAAGAGGGTCCAACAATGCCCTTCCTTCTCTCCAGAGGGTCCCACAGTTCCCTTGACTTCTAACCAAGAGGGTCCCACAATGCCCTTCCTTCTCTCCAGAGGGTCCCACAGTTCCCTTCGCTTCTAACCAAGAGGGTCCCACAATGTCCTTCCTTCTCTCCAGGTTCTCTTCACCTCTAACCAATGGTGATGTCTCTTCTCCTCACCCACAAAACTATCCCCCTTTTTAAGTGATCTTTTCTTCTTTTATTCCCAAGGTCACGTTTAAATATTTCCCTTCTCTTCTGTCTCCATTAGCCAGGTCATTGTCATTCTTTCCTAATACCTCTCTCTTCAGGGTCCCATCATTGATCTCCAGTAGATGACATGTCCTTCTTTTCCTCCTCCTTAGAGGAAGTCCATATGGTTCTGTAAACTACGTCTCTACTTTCAGTGTGTTCACACCCCCATTCTCCTTCAGATAGAGACACAGTTTTGGTAATGAACAGAAATGAGGCCTCTTAAGAGTTTTATTTTCTTCTGCCAGTGTCATACTTCTCCATTACAATCGGTGAAGTGTCTTTAGAGAAGTGGAGGAAAATGTGTTCCTTCCTTCCCTCCCCCAGGCTGATTTCTTAACCTTTACACCACACCGCACCCTTCCCCACTTCCCTCCCACTTGGATACAGCGGATTTTATTATTCATTCCAGTTTGTCTAATTCCAGGTGTGCGTGGAGGGAGCTCAGTCACATATACCTGGTCCAAGGCCCTGTGTTTAAACATCTCAGGTTTCTGGGACTGAGAGTCAATGGTATTCAGGAAATGTAACTGCAGGAATGTGAGCAATGTGTCTATCTACCTAGGTAGAAATAGACTGTCTCTATAACCATGGGTATGATCGGTCTGTCTCTATAACCATGGGTATGACTGGTCTGTCTCTATAACCATGGGTATGACTGGTCTGTCTCTATAACCATGGGTATACTGGCTGTCTTCTATGAGGGTACCATGGTGTATGATCGTCTGTCTCTATAACCATGGGTATGACTGGTCTGTCTCTATAACCATGGGTATGATCGGTCTGTCTCTATAACCATGGGTATGACTGGTCTGTCTCTATAACCATCGGTATGACTGTTCTGTCTCTATAACCATGGGTATGACTGGTCTGTCTCTATAACCATGGGTATGACGGGTCTGTTTCTATATCCCTGGGTATGACTGGTCTGTCTCTATATCCCTGGGTATGATCGGTCTGTCTCTATAACCATGGGTATGACTGGTCTGTCTCTATATCCCTGGGCATGATCGGTCTGTCTCTATAACCATGGGTATGACTGGTCTGTCTCTATAACCATCGGTATGACTGGTCTGTCTCTATAACCATGGGTATGACTGGTCTGTCTCTATAACCATGGGTATGACCGGTCTGTCTCTATATCCTTGGGTATGACTGGTCTGTCTCTATATCCCTGGGTATGATCGGTCTGTCTCTATAACCATGGGTATGACTGGTCTGTCTCTATAACCATGGGTATGATCGGTCTGTCTCTATGCCAATGGGTATGAATCGTCTGTCTCTATATCCCTGGGTATGATCGGTCTGTCTCTATAACCATGGGTATGAACAGTCTGTCTCTATAACCCTGGGTATGAACAGTCTGTCTCTATATCCCTGGGTATGACCGGTCTGTCTCTATATCCCTATCCAACCTTTATACCCTACCCATAATGTCGTTATAACAGTTACATAGTACTAGTATTGGAGGTTGTATAAGACATACGTCCATCTAGTCCAACTTTATCACCCTACCCATAATGTCTGTCTAACATTTACTATAACATAGTATTGGGGTTGTATAAAACTACGTCCATCTAGTCCAACCTTTATACCCTACCCATAATGTCTGTAAACAGTTACATAGTAACATAGTATTGGAGGTTGTATAAACATACGTCCGTCTAGTCCAACCTTTATACCCTACCCATAATGTCTGTATAACAGTTACATAGTAACAAGTATTGGAGGTTGTATAAAGACATACGTCCATCTAGTCCAACCTTTATACCCTACCCATAATGTCTGTATAACAGTTACATAGTAACATGTATTGGAGGTTGTATAAAGCATACGTCCATCTAGTCCAACCTTTATACCCTACCCATAATGTCTGTTAAACGTTACATAGTAACATAGTATTGGAGGTTTGTTAAAGACATAACGTCCATCTAGTCCAACCTTTATACCCTACCCATAATGTCTGTATAACAGTTACATAGTAATAGTTGGAGGTTGTATAAAGACATCCGTCCATCTAGTCCAACCTTTATACCCTACCCATAATGTCTGTATAACAGTTACATATAACATAGTATTGGAGGTTGTATAAAGACATACGTCCATCTAGTCCAACCTTTATACCCTACCCATAATGTCTGTATACAGTTACATGTAACATAGATTGGAGGTTGTATAAAGACATACGTCCATCTAGTCCAACCTTTATACCCTACCCATAATGTCTGTATAACAGTTACATATAACATAGTATTGGAGGTTGATAAAGACATACGTCCATCTAGTCCAACCTTTATACCCTACCCTAATGTCTGTATAACAGTTACATAACATAGTATTGGAGGTTGTATAAAGACATACGTCCTCTAGTCCAACCTTTATACCCTACCCATAATGTCTGTATAACAGTTACATAGTAACATAGTATTTGGAGGTTGTATAAAGACATACGTCCATCTAGTCCAACCTTTATACCCTACCCATAATGTCTGTATAACAGTTACATAGTAACATAGTATTGGAGGTTTGTATAAAGACATACGTCCATCTAGTCCAACCTTTATACCCTACCCATAATGTCTGTATAACAGTTCCTAGTAACATAGTATTGGAGGTTGTATAAAGACATACGTCCATCTAGTCCAACTTTATACCCTACCCATAATGTCTGTATAACAGTTACATAGTAACATAGTATTGGAGGTTGTATAAGACATACGTCCATCTAGTCCAACCTTTATACCCTACCCATAATGTCTGTATACAGTTACATAGTAACTAGTATTGGAGGTTGTATAAAGACATACTATCGTCTCTAGTCCAACCTTTATACCCTACCCATAAGTCTGTTAACAGTTACATATATATAGTATTTGGAGTTTGTATAAAGACATACGTCCTCTAAGCCCAACCTTTATACCTACCCATAATGTCTGTATAACACGTTACATAGTAACATAGTATTGGAGGTTGTATAAAGACATACGTCATCTATCCAACCTTTATACCCTACCCATAATGTCTGTATAACGTTACATGTAACATAGTATTGGAGTTGTATAAAGACATACGTCTCTAGTCCAACCTTTATACCCTACCCATAATGTCTGTATAACGTTACACAGTAACATAGTTATGGAGGTTGTATAAAGACATACGCCCATCTAGTCCAACCTTTATACCCTACCCATAATGTCTGTATCCGGTTACAAGTAACATAGTATTGGAGGTGTATAAAGACATACGTCCTCTAGTCACCCTTTATACCCTACCCATAATGTCTGTATAACAGTTACATAGTAACATAGTATTGGAGTTTGTATAAAGACATACGTCCGTCTAGTCCAACCTTTATACCCTACCAATGTCTGTATAACAGTTACATAGTAACATATTATTGAGGTTGTATAAAGACTACGCCCATCTAGTCCAACCTTTCTACCCTCATAGAAAAGATAGTCATGCATTCTAGCCCCATACAATATCATATTTACAGTATAAAAGTTTCAGGGGTCGTACTAGATTACAATGTTACAAAATTACAGCAGAACAAGGGAGCAGATCTAACACATTGCAGTTTCATTTGTAACATTTATCCACAGCTTTCGAGTCGTACTAGATACATGTTACAAATTACAGCAGAAAAAAAACCAAAGGATAAGCAGATCTAACGCATTCAGTTCATTTGTACCAGTGTAATCCAAGTTTCAGGCTCCGTACTAGTACAATGTTACAAATTACAGCAGAACAGGAGACAGTTCACGCATTCAGTTCATTTGTAACATTGTATCCAAGTTCAGGCTCCGTACTAGATACAATGTTACAATTACAGCAGAACAAGGAGAGCATATTACACACATTCGTTCATTTGTAACATTGTATCCAAGTTCAGGCTCCGTACTAGATACAATGTGACAAATTACAGCAGAACAAGGAGATCAGATCTACGCATTCATGTTCATTTGTAACATTGTATCCAAGTTCAGGCTCGTACTAGATACTTGTTACAAATTCCAGCAGAACAAGAGATCAGATCTAACACATCAGTTCATTTGTAACATCGTATCCAAGTTCAGGCTCCGTACTAGATACAATGTTACAAATTCAGCAGAACAAGGAGATCAGATCTAACACATTCAGTTCATTTGTAACATTGTTCCAAGTTCAGGCTCCGTACTAGATACAATGTAACAAATTACAGCAGAAACAAGGAGAGCAGATCTAACACATTCAGTTCATTGTAACATCGTATCCAAGTTCAGGCTCCGTACTAGACCAATGTTACAAATTACAGCAGAACAGGAGAGTATCTAACACATTCAGTTCATTTGTAACATCGTATCCAAGTTCAGGCTCTGTCACTAGATACAATGTTACAAATTACAGCAGAACAAGGAGAGCAGATCTAACACACTTCAGTTCATTTGTAACATTGTATCCAAGTTCAGGCTCGTACTAGATACAATGTACAAGTACAGCAGAAAAAGGAGAGCAGATCTAACACATTCAGTTCATTTGTAACATTGTATCAAATCCAGTCTCTGTACTAGATACAATGTTACAAATTACAGCAGAGCAAGGAGAGCAATCTAACACATTCAGTTCATTCTGTAACATCGTATCCAAGTTCAGGCTCCGTACTAGATACAATGTTACAAATTACACAGCAGAACAAGGAGAGCAAATCTAAACGATTCAGTTCATTTGTGGGTGGACTAGATGGACGTATGTCTTTATACAACCTCCAATACTATGTTATTATGTAACTGTTATACAGACATTATGGGTAGGGTATAAAGGTTGGACTAGATGGACGTATGTCTTTATACAACCTCCAATACTATGTTACTATGTAACTGTTATACAGACATTATGTCGTTAGGGGATAAAGGTTGGGATTAGTATGGCGTATATATATACAACCTCCAATACTAGGTTACTATGTAACTGTTATACAGACATTATGGGTAGGGTATAAAGGTTGGACTAGATGGACGTATGTCTTTATTCAACCTCCAATTTTATGTTACTATGTAACTGTTATACAGACATTATGGGTAGGGTATAAAGGTTGGACTAGATGGACGTATGTCTTTTACAACCTCCAATACTATGTTACTATGTAACTGTTATACAGACATTAGGTAGGGTATAAAGGTTGTACTAGATGGACGGTCTTATACAACCTCCAATACTATGTAACTGTTATACAGACATTATGGGTAGGGTATAAAGGTTGGATTAGATGGACGTATATATTTATACAACCTCCAATACTATGTTACTATGTAACTGTTATACAGACATTAGGGGTAGGGTATAAAGGTTGGACTAGATGGACGTATGTCTTTATACAACCTCCAATACTATGTTACTATGTAACTGTTATACAGACATATGGGTGTGGTATAAAGGTTGGACTAGATGGACGTATGTCTTATACAACCTCCAATACTATGTTACTATGTAACGTTATACAGACATTATGGGTAGGGTATAAAGGTGGACTGACGGACGTATGTCTTTATACAACCTCCAATACTGTTACTATGTAACTGTTATACAGACATTATGGGTAGGGTATAAAGGTTGGACTAGATGGACTATGTCTTTAACAACCTCCAATACTATGTTAATATGTAACGTTAGACAGACATTAGGGTAGGGTATAAAGGTTGGACTAGATGGACGTATGTCTTTATACAACCTCCAATACTATTTACTATGTAACGTGTTATACAGACATTATGGGTAGGGTATAAAAGGTTGGACTAGATGGACGTATGTCTTTATACAACCTCCAATACAATGTTACTATCATTTATTGTGTGTACAGAAAATCCCCTCCCTGTATATTATATTTATAATACTATGTGGTTGGGAGCTGCCATTGTGTTTCCTTGAACTGGGTACTCACTGTCAGATCCTTCCTAGTTCTGACCAACTGTTTGACACATCTGACGGATCGGCCAAGAGGAAGGAATGTCAGTCGATTGAGGTTTTCGGACATGTTCCTATCGTGCATTTGTCTGATTCGAACAGATGTTGGTCGTGTATGAAACACCAAGTAATATTATATTTGATCGGGTTACACTGACTGTGTATAGTAGAGATTCCCTATGTATGTGTTTGTATTTATACAGAGTTTTAGTTGTGTTACATTGTGGATGAGGAGCAGTGTACAAGTCCATGTTATTAACGTGTGGTAACTGTACAGTGTGTATTGTGTAGCAGATAATGATTCACACAAACGCTAATATCTGCTTACGAGTTGAGACCACAGAATCCCAGGAGGTCCTGACACACCCCATGTCTGTGATGTGTACACAGTGATCACACCCAGGGCACCACTACCTAATATACACTTAGGGGGCGATGCCATATTGGGGGCGATGCCATATTGGGGGGCATGCCATATTGGGGGCGATGCCATATTGAGTTGTGAAACTCACATTATCCGATGTATTATCAGTGGGTTTTACACTGAGTTTTGTGTGCCTGCGCCATTTCCGAGAATGCCGGCGATGCTAAACTGCCCTTAGTAAAGTTTTCGCTACTATTTAGGTCGCACTTACCGGGCACTGATCCCGCGATGTCACAATCATTAAACACACTCCCTGGGAAAATATATGAATTAAAGTCGCGCTAAACGTTCGCTACAGGTTAGCGCAACTGTAGCTCCATACAAGCATCGGATGTGCGGGTTACGCCAAAATCACCTGCGCATCCGACGCTCGCAATTTAATATCACGTTAGCTGGCGTTAAAATCCTGCAGTGGATCCCTTTCCGGATTTACCCACATTCGCAAATGCGATAAAAACCGCAGAAGAAGCATTATAAGAGCGAGCGACTCTGGTAAATGAGCCCCAAGACTTTTATTGAATCTGCTTTGTATGTTTTTATGCAGTAGGAGGGTTCACTTTATGGCACTGTACACGTTGGTACCGGTCTACACTCAGTATAATTGGATAAACAGCAATGCTCATTAACAGGGAGATTCAATAAAAGGTCTTATCGTTAAAAATGGTTGCTTATTTTCCCCCAACCAATCAAGGTTAGCTTTCAAATGGTAAATAGATCTGATTGGTTGGGGCAAAATTAGCACCATTTTAACGATAAGAACTTTTATTGAATCTCCCTGTAAATATCTTATTGTTTCTTCAGCAAAAACAATCAAATCTTTACTCACCTTAGATGAACCACACCCATTCAACACTTCCCCTTCAGGTCCCACAGTTCGTTTACTTCTAAGAAGAGGTCCCACAATGTCCTTCCTCTCTCCAGAGGGTCCCGCAGTTCAATTCACTTCTAATGAAGTGGTCCAAAAGTTCTCTTCTACACCACAGTGGGTCCCACTGTGCTCTCCCTTCTACCCAAAAGGTCCCAAAGGTATCCTTACTCCTACTGAAAGGGTCCCACAATGTCCTTCCTTCTCTCCAGAGGGTCCCCAGTTCCCTTCGCTTCTAACCAAGAGGGTCCCACAATGTCCTTCCTTCTCTCCAGAGGGTCCCACAGTTCCCTTCGCTTCTACCCAAGAGGGTCCCACAATGTCCTTCCTTTCCTTCAGAGGGTCCCACAGTTCCCTTCGCTTCTAACCAAAGGTCCCACAATGTCCTTCCTTCTCTCCAGAGGGTCCCCAGTTCCCTTTGCTTCTAACCAAGAGGGTCCAACAATGTCCTTCCTTCTCTTCAGAGGGTCCCCAGTTCCCTTCGCTTCACCAAGAGGGTCCCACAATGTCCTTCCTTCTCTTCAGAGGGTCCCACAGTTCCCTTCGCTTCTAACCAAGAGGGTCCAACAATGTCCTTCCTTCTCTCCAAAGGGTCCCACAGTTCCCTTCGCTTCTACCCAAGAGGGTCCAACAATGTCCTCTCTCTCTCTCCAGAGGGTCCCACAGTTCCCTTCGCTTCTAACCAAGAGGGTCCAACAATGCCCTTCCTTCTCTTCAGAGGGTCCCACAGTTCCTCGCTTCTAACCAAGAGGGTCCAACAATGCCTTTCCTTCTCTCCAGAGGGTCCCACAGTTCCCTTGACTTCTAACCAAGAGGGTCCCCACATGCCCTTCCTTCTCTCCAGAGGGTCCCACAGTTCCTTCGCTTCTAACCAAGAGGGTCCCACAATGTCCTTCCTTCTCTCCAGGTTCTCTTCACCTCTAACCAATGGTGATGTCTCTTCTCCTCACCCACAAAACTATCCCCCTTTTTAAGTGATCTTTCTTCTTTTTATTCCCAAGGTCACGTTTAAATTTTCCCTTCTCTTCTGTCTCCATTAGCCAGGTCATTGTCATTCTTCCTAATACCTCTCTCTTCAGGGTCCCATCATTGATCTCCAGTAGATGACATTTCCTTCTTTTCCTCCTCCTTAGAGGAAGTCCATATGGTTCTGTAAACTACGTCTCTACTTTCAGTGTGTTCACACCCCCATTCTCCTTCGATAGAGACACAGTTTTGGTAATGAAACGAAATGAGGCCTCTTAGATAGTTTATTTTCTTCTGCCAGTGTCATACTTCTCCATTACAATCGGTGAAGTGTCTTTAGAGAAGTGGAGGAAAATGTGTTCCTTCCTTCCCTCCCCCAGGCTGATTTCTTAACCTTTACACCACACGCACCCACCTCCCCACTTCCCTCCCACTTGGATACAGCGGATTTTATTATCATTCCAGTTTGTCTAATTCCAGGTGTGCGTGGAGGGAGCTCAGTCACATATATACCTGGTCCAGGCCCTGTGTTTAAACATCCAGGTTTCTGGGACTGAGAGTCATGGTATTCAGGAAATGTAACTGCAGGAATGTGAGCAATGTGTCTATCTACCTAGGTAGAAATAACTGTCTCTATAACCATGGTATGATCGGTCTGTCTCTATAACCATGGGTATGACTGGTCTGTCTCTATAACCATGGGTATGACTGGTCTGTCTCTATAACCATGGGTATGACTGGTCTGTCTCTATAACCATGGGTATGATCGGTCTGTCTCTATAACCATGGGTATGACTGGTCTGTCTCTATAACCATCGGTATGACTGTTCTGTCTCTATAACCATGGGTATGACTGGTCTGTCTCTATAACCATGGGTATGACTGGTCTGTCTCTATAACCATCGGTATGACTGTTCTGTCTCTATAACCATGGGTATGACTGGTCTGTCTCTATAACCATGGGTTAGACGGGTCTGTTTCTAATACCCTGGGTATGACTGGTCTGCTCTATATCCCTGGTATGATCGGTCTGTCTCTATAACCAGGGTATGACTGGTCTGTCTCTATTTCCCTGGGCATGATCTGTCTGTCTCTATAACCATGGGTAGGACTGGTCTTTCTCTATAACCATCGGTATGACTGGTCGTCTCTATACCATGGGTATGACTGGTCTGTCTCTATATCACTGGGTATGACCGGTCTGTCTCTATATCCTTGGGTAGGAATGATCTGTCTCTATATCCCTGGGTAGTGAGTTCTGTCTCTATAATACCAGGGGTATGACTGGTCTGTCTCTATAACCATGGGTAATGATCGTCAGGTCTGTCTCTATAACGGGCTGTCCATAG
>JAACNH010002264.1:0-43101 GCA_019447015.1 Hymenochirus boettgeri
CGTAGGGCAAACTCCTATACTATCTCATTATTTGAGACGAGTGTGTTTGCTTTCCTTGACCAACCAGCCACCTCCCTACAATATCTACACGAAGAAATAACAAGCGGTACAGTAATGAAGTCTCAGGATACAAAATCAATGACAATAAAACAGAAGCACTACCCATGACATATGGTCACCGGGTGTTCACAACGTGTGAACAAATAAACAATCGGAGCTGTTCACAACGTGTGTGCCCCCCATGACATCTAAATACATATGGAGAAAAGATCCATTAAGTATCTGGGAAAACAAGATATCACCTCTAACTTTTCTATCCTTGTTGCGCAGCTAATTTCACAGCGCACCTGCGCAAACTCATGGGCAAACACTCACTCTTTCATGGTTGGTGAAATTACTACATAAAGATTGTCAATACTTGCCAAATTGGTTATATCCTTCGAAGGACATCTACCGATTCCCACTACCAAACAAAGGTTGAAGACTCCCAATCGAAAACGGGTTTGAACATAGTGAGAAGAGGTTCCGTCCAACCAGAATCTAAACCAATAATATGGAAGAGTGGGAGGGAATTGGGAACAGGCGCTAGGTCGTCCATGGGATGTGAAGATTAAAGACTATAAATTGATTTTGGAATGGTTATTATACACCAGAAAAAACATAATCGGCGTATGGCCAGATACGACTGACAGATTGTTGGAGGAGGTGTCTGTGGGAGAGGGGTCCCTGGTTCAATATTTCTGGACCGGCCCATTTATACAAGATATGGAAACCAGGGCCTCAAATGATCCTGAACATGTTGCATTCAATGCACCCTATGGCCCCAACAATTGGCTTGCTTGGTCTCACCATGTTAAAAGGTTTCCCAAGAATGCCACCAAAGTTGTACAACATCTACAGGGTGGGTACGAGACGTCTAATTCAGTGTTGGAAACAGCCACTAAAACCCCCACTGAATCAGAATATTACAAGCAATATCAGGAAGATCCATGGATATTAACAGCCATGGAATTAGAAACAACAGTGACAAGGTTTGAAAAAGATGGGCTCCATGGGACGCTTATGAACAGAATCAGACAGATTGCGTGACCAGGCTCAACCCCCCTCCCCTTCTTCCCCTGTATTTACTAAGGAATACCCCAGAAACAGATGCACCTCAGTAGCTAGATTATATGAGGAATTATAACGCGGAGCATTGGCCACTTGACTCATTATTACAATAAAGTATATTTAATAAAAATATAAGGGGCACTCGGATTGTCAAATCCCTCTCCTCTCTGTCTCATCCTCTTTCTTTTTCTCTTTTCTTCTGGTTCTCTCTATCCTATAGGAAAAGTGGGTGGCGATGTGTATTTTATGACGATATTGATTAAATCGCACCGACAATGGTTAAAGTATTCAAAATTGCAAGCTTCTGTAATGGCGAAATAAACCGTAATAGCACATATTTACTACGATGGGACAGTAAAGATTATGCCACAGTGGCATACCAAAATGGAAAACAACTACAGGGGACTCTTAAATATTGCCTCTGTGAGGTTCTCATATCCAGGTCATGGTATATATGTTGTATTCAATTAGATTTTTCAACTGGTACACTTGAACAGTAGTTCTGAAGAATGCTGTACAAGTCATTTGAATTGAGAAGCCCGTACGGATGGACTAGCCGAAAAGTCTTTCAAGAACTACATTTCAAGTCCAGTGTCATTGAATAACAAACAGTATAACCGACTCTAAAAGAAGAATATACCGAAATGCTGCGTGTCTTTAATTTCTAAATGTCGAACCACGTATTAGTTTTCTTTGGCTCTAGCCGTTATTGGATTATTTTCCTTTATATGACTTACAAAGAAAAATAAAAACAAGTCTCAAAAATACAATACTGTAGTTCGGGTGTAACAGGGATACTATATAATATTGAGAATTACTGGTATTAATACATATACGGTATTCTGGTTGGTAATGGGGAGATACTATATATATGAGAATACTAGGTCTTGAATACAGATATATGTAGTTCTGGTTGGTACGGGGATACTAGTATAATATTGAGAATTAATCGGTATTAATACAAACTAATACTGAGTTATGGTGGTTACAGGGTACTATAAATATGAGAATTATGGTATTAATTACATATACTGCTAGTTCTGGATTCGGTTGGAGGTAAAGGGATATATCTAATATGAGAATTACTGGTATATACAATACTGTCGTTCTGGTTGGGTACGGGGATACTATATAATATTGGAAGTTACTGGTATTAATACCATACTGTTTTATAGTTTCTAGGTTGGTACGGGGATTACAGATAAATTGAGAAGTATTGGTGATTAATCATATACTGTAGTTATGGGTGGTACGGGGATTATATAATATGAGACATTAATGGTATTAAATACTGAGTTCTGGTTGTGGTACAGGGATACTATATAATATTGAGAATTACTGGTATAATACATATACTGTAGCTTCTGGTTGGTACGGGGTAGGATTTACATATTAATATTAGAATTACTGGTATTAATACATTAGACCTAGTTCTGGTTGAGTACAGGGATACTATATTAATATTGAGAAGTATCGGGTTATTAATACATATATGTAGTTCTGGTTGGTCCGGGGATTACTATATAATATGAGAAGTACGGTATTAAATACATAGACTGTAGTTCTGGTTGTACAGGGATACATATTATAATATTGAGACTTACTGTATTAATACATATACTGTAGTTCTGGGTGGGTCCATGGGGGGCTACTATAATAATATTGAGGAATTACTGGTATAATATACTGTAGTTCGGTTGGTACAGGGATTATATATAATATTGAGAATTACTGGTATTTAAGACTATACTGTAGTTATGGTTGGGTACGGGGATACTTATTAAATATTGGCATTGTACTGGACCTTGGTATTAATAACATAGAATGTAGCTTTGGTTGGTTCCAGGGATTAATATATAATATTGAAGAAGTATGGTATTAATTACATATACTGTAGTTTGAGGTGGTACGGTGAGGATCACTATATAATATTGAGAATACTGGTATTAATATACTGTAGTTTGGTTGGTACAGGGATACTATAATATGGAGAATTACTGGTATTAATACATATACTGTAGGTTTGGTTGGTACGGGATACTATATAATATTGAGAAATTACCGGTATAATACATCTACTGTAGTTCTGGTTGTACTAGGATTACATATAAGATTGAGAATACCGGTATTAAACATATACTGTTAGTTCTGGTTGGTAACAGGGATACTATATAATATTGAGAATTACTGTGGTATTAATACAAACTGTAGTTCTGGGTTGGTACAGGGATACTATATAATATGAGGAATACTGGTATTAAAACACGTATACTGTAGTTCTGGTTGTACCAGGGATACTTTCGATTGCTATTTGGGCAGTCAGGACGGATCCCACTCCCTTTTTTTAGCTGTGTTTTTTTTTTTGCCTATGTCGGAGATCAACTGGAAAGGTAAGGTTAAAAAGGAGGGTTGTAAAGGTTGGACTTGATGGAGTGTCTTGATTCAACCTAAATTATTATGTAACAGAAGGAAGCAGAAAGAAGGTAACTGGGAAATTGGGCAGAATTGGAGACTCCATCTCTTCAGATTTTTAACTAATGCAGTTTTGGGGGGTGATTTCCTATTTACAAATTGTTCCTTGAGAGGGAACTTGCGCCTTAATATGTAATATACATCACCTTTAGTGTCATCCCTAACTTAGACCTACTTGTTGCCTCATGCCATCTCTATTCAGTGACTTTCCACCAATTAGCTCAGTGTCCTTATCGGGAAGGGATTTCATCACAGTGAATGAAAAAGCAAGCACTGTGTAATTTTGTCCATTTTCCATGTGCTTGGCAGTGTATTCCATGCAATGGAAATCTATTGCATTTCTATGTGGCCGACGGTGTATTTATAAATGCTCTATCCAGACTGCCAAGGAGTTCCATATGGAGAAAAAACCACCAGAATATGTGCAAGTGTCAAGGACTGAATCTTTTAATTAAAATGATTAAACACCAGACCTACTTAAGACTTGATATCATGCCTTTGACACAAGACTGATCACACCCAAATGAGGTACCTACTAAGACTTATCTCCTGCCTTTACACAAGACTGATCACCCCCCAAGACATGAGACCTACAAGACTTATCTCCTGCCCTTTTACACAAGACTGATCACACCCCCAACATGAGAGATATCTAAGACTTATCTCCTGCCTTTACAGCAAAGACCTGATCACCCCCCAACAGAGAAGAGCTACTAAGACTTATCTCCTGCATTTACCAAAGACTGATCACCCCCCAACATGAGACCCATATAAGACTTATCTCTGCCTTTACACCAAGACTGATCACCACCCAAATATGAGAGCTACTAAGACTTATCCTCCTGCCTTAAGACAAGATCTAGATCCCACTCCCAACATGAGACATACTAAGACTTATCTCCTGCCTTTACACACGACTGATCACCCCCAACATGAAGTACTAAGACTATCTCACTGCCTTTACACAAGACTGATCACCCCCCACATGAGACCTACTTAAGACTTATCTCTGCCTTAACAAGATGCTGATCACACCCTCAACATGAGAGAGCTAGCTAAGACTTATCTCCTGCCTTTTTAACACAAGACTGATCACACCCCAACATGAGACTCCTAAGACTTAGTCCTGCCTTTACACAGACGATCACCCCACATGAGACTACGAAGCTTATCTCTCTGCCTTTAACAAGACTGCCTCCACACCCACATGAGACCTACCTAAGACTATCTCCTGCTTGTTACACAAGGGGGGGGGGGGGGGGAACTTGGGGAATCAACACCCCAACATGAGAGCTACTAAGACTTTTATCTCCTGCCTTTACACAGATGATCACACCCAACATGAGAGCTACTAAGACTTATATCTGCCTTTACACAAGACTGATCCACCCCCCAACATGAGAGCTACTAAGATTATCTCCTGCCTTTACAACAAAGATCTGATTCACACACCCCCAACATGAGAGGCTACTAAGACTTTATCTCCTGCATTTACACAAGACTGATCACACCCAAACATGAGAGCTACTAAGAATTATCTCCTGCTTTAAACAAGAATGATCACACCCCACATGAGAGCTAACATAAGACTTTCTCCTGCCTTTACACAAGGAATGATCACACCCAACATGGAGACCTACTAGACTTTATCTCCTGCCTTTACCACAATGACTGAGCACAACCCAACATGCGAGAGCTCCTAAGGACTTATCTACTGCCTTTACACAAGACTGTCACACCCAACATGGAGAGATACTAAGGACTTATCTCATGCCTTTAACACAAGACTGATCAACACCCCAACATGAGAGCTACTAAGACGACTCATGCCCTTACACAATCAAGACTGATCCCACCCCAAACATGAGACCTACTAAGGACTTATCTCCTGCCTTGACTAAAAGACTGATCACCCCCCAAACATGAAGACCTACTAAGACTTATCTCCTTGCCTGTACAAAGACTGATCACCCCCCAACATGAGACCTACTAAGGACTGTATCTCTGCTTTACACAAGGACTGACACCCCCCATGAGGACCTACTAAGACTTATGCTTTCTGCCTTTACACAAGACTGAATTCACCCCCACCAAACATGAGACATACTAAGATTATCTCCTGAATTTATCACAAGACTGAATCACACGCCCCAACATGAGGACCTTACTAAGACTTATCTCCTGCCTTTACACAAGACTGATCACACCCCCAACATGAGACGCTACTAAGAATTATCTCCTGGTCCTGGACACAAGAGCTGATCACACCCCAAACATGAGACCTACTGAAGACTATCTACTGCCTTTACAAAAGATGATCAACACCCAAAATGAGAGTACTAAGGACTTATCTCCTGCCTTTACACAAGACTGATCACCCCCAACCATGAGAGCTACTAAGACTTATCTCCTGCCTTTACACAAGGAACTGATCACCCCCAAACATGAGAGCTACTAAGACTATTCTCCCCTTTACCACAAAATGATCACACCACAAACAGGGAGACCTACTAAGATTATCTCCTGCTTCCACAAGACTGATCACACCCCAACATGAGACCTACTAAGACTTATCTCCTGCCTTTACAAAGAAGGACTGATCACACCCCAACATGAGACCTACTAAAGACTTATCTCAGGCCTTTACACAAGACTGATCACACCCCAACAATGAGAGCTACTTGGATTATCTCCTGCCTTTACACAAGGACTGATCACCACCCCAAAATGAGAGCTGATAAGACTTATCTAACTGCCTTTACACAAAGACTGGATCACCACCCCAACAATGAGAAGGACCTACTAAGACTTAATTCCTGCCTTGACACAAGACTGATCACACCCAAAAATGAGACCTACTTAGACTTATCTAGCATGGCCTCATTACACAAGACTGATTCACACCCCCAACATGAGAGCTAACCATTCTCCGCACTCTATACCTCTTTCCTTAACTGACTTCTTTATCCTCCCTGATATCAATATAGATATCCGTTGGGTGGAGACCCAATGAACAAGACATCAACTTACATCCTTTAAAGAAGTGCCTGTTTATCACATGCAGGACAATATGTCTCCTTTGAATGGCCCGTAGTCTCCCTTACTTCCGCTGGATTTCATTAATTAATGGTGACAACTGCGACTTATCACCAAAACTTGGCTTTACCCGCGGCCCGTCTGGAGTCTGTTGGGTTATGAGCAGATCTGCCAACAAAGGTCTGTATGAGTGCCTCCTCTCATACATAATAATGGGCCTCAATCTACAATAATTCTACTTTGTTGAAATGTAAAACTATGTAAATACGGACCAAGTTTGAGACTTTTACTATACCATTTAATTAAGAAAAGAGTTACTAAATGAAAGTGGTGAGGTGGGATGGTTAGGGGTAGGTATCTGTACTCTAAACAATCATACATTACCTTTAGACAGCAACATCCGAATGGTCCAAAACAATTGTTTTGGTTTTAAATTTGAGACAGTCTGAGAAATCCGCATTTGTAAAATAAAATCATTTACAGGGAAAGACTCTTGTCACTCCAGGAGCAGAAATATAATGTGTCCCAACCCTGACCCCCCCAACTAGCTGCCTGTGCCTAGCACACTTTCACCAAACAGTTAAGAGCAATCAAGCAGAGAAAAGAAGGAAGGGAAAGGGCGCAGATGTTGTAAGAAGAGCAGGGTCCATGGTGAGACTGTACAAAACTTATAGTGTCACAGACACTACAGAAGCAGTGAGTAAAGAGAGGGTGGTGGATGGAAAAATAGGAGTAAGTCACTAAAAAATAATTTAAAAGGGCATCTATAGTGGGAAAATTAACTTTTTTCATTCATTCCATGTGTTCTATAATTTCATCCCAACCAGTGTGTTTTTTACTTTTTTCAGATGCCTCTCTGAATTAGAAAAGACACGTTGATGCTAGTTGCCCTATACTCCTACTGTGTACCGTCATCAAAATCCCCTTGTGTGACGCTACCCTCTTCCCTGCTCAAGTCCCTCCCCCACTCCATGTTTGGATAAGAGAATGTAGCCGGGGAGAGGTAGCCGTTGAATGCAGAGATAGGCTGCACTTGACCCCCTATTAATGCTTTCACTGTTTGCTGATGGGTCAAAAGGAGAGATCGTATTGCAGCAAGCCACAGAGAGAGACAGCTTGCTTTATTGGCCACTGTGCGTGGGGTTTGTGTTTTTGCAGGATGTTGAACTTTTAATTTCCTACTGCACATGAGAAGCTGTCAGGTATAGCCATTTAGTGAGAACAGGAGGAGGTGAGGAGGTAACAGAGGGGAGGGGGATAGGGGGAAGAGATGCAGAGAGATCTGACCACCACATGGAACAAACAGAGTCACTGACATAGTTGGAGAAGGCAGCACAGAGTAACATGAATTTAACGCTTTGCTGCGTGGGCCCAATGGTTTTTTTCACTATTAGAGGCCCTTAATGACAAAGCAACACAGAGAAAGTCATTTACTTCTCTGAAATTGTTTGAGTGCGTTATAGTGCCCCATTATCCAAACAATCCAGGTCCCATGGTTTTTAATCTATTATAATGAACAATATATACAGATTTCATATCACACAATCTGACTTGAACACTTTAGACCCACATTTTGCCATTTTATAAAATGTTGCCATTTATGTGTTAAGGAAAAGTCTTTGTGTGCAGACTCCGCCCTAACACCTGACCCCTAGCTCGTTTCTTTCCTCCTTATCCAGAGCAGAAGTTGTGAGATGGTTGGATGTCCAGCGCGGCTTTCAATTCTTCCATAAGTTTCTGCAGTAATAAATGATTTAGACAGATTTCCTAGGAGAGAAAAAAGGAAAACCAAGTGGCAACGTAGGGAAGAAACAGGATTGGAAACATGGGTAATATGTAAGGGAGATTGTGGGAAAAGGAAGTTCTGTTATATAAGTACTAGCCTACTGTGTTTCTAGGGTAATAATAAGTTGGATCTGTTACCTGGATTGGAAACATGGAGTATATGTAAGGGAGGATTGTGGGAAAGAAGTTCTTTAATAAGTACTAGACCTACTGTGTTCTAGGGTTAATAATAAGGTTGGATCTGTTACCTGGATTGGAAACATGGAGTAATATAGGAAGGGAGGATTGTGGGAAAGGAAGTTTGTTATAAAGTACTAGACCTAATGTGTTTCTAGGGTAAAAATAAGGTTGGATCTGTTACTGGATTGGAAAACATGGAGTAATATAGTAAGGGAGGATTGTGGGAAAAGAGTTCTGTTATATAAGTAATAGAACTACTGTGTTTTAGTGGTAAATAATAAGGTTGGATCTGTTACCTGGAATGGAAAATGGAGTACAGTATAGTAAGGGAGGATTGTGGGAAAGGGGAAGTTCTGTTATATAAGTACTAGACCACTGTGTTTCTGGGTAAATAATAAGGTTGGATCTGTTACCGGATTGGAACATGGAGTAATATAGTAAGGGAGGATTGTGGGAAAGGAAGTTCTGTTATATAAGTAATAGACACTACTGTGTTTCTAGGGTAAATAATAAGGTTGGATCTGTTACCTGGATGGAAACATGGAGTAATATAGTAAGGGAGGATTGTGGGAAAGGAAGTTTGTTATAAGTAGCAGACTACTGGTTTTCTAGGGTAATAATAAGGTTGGATCGTTACCTGGATTGGAAACATGGAGTAATATAGTAAGGGAGGATTGTGGAAAGGAAGTTCTGTTATATAAGTACTAGACCTACTGTGTTTCTAGGGTAAATATAAGGTTGGATCTGTTACACTGGATTGGAAACATGGGAGTATATATAGTAAGGGAGGATTGTGGGAAAGGAAGTTCTGTTATATAAGTACTAGACCTACGTGTTTCTAGGGTAAATAATAAGGTTGGATCTGTTTACCTGGATGGAGAACATGGAGTAATTAGTAAGGGGGGGGATTGTTGGGAAAGGAAGTTCTGTTATATAAGTACTAGACCTACTGTGTTTCTAGGGTAAATAATAAGGTTGGATCTGTTACCGGACTGGAACATTGGAGTAATATGTAAGGGAGGATTGTGGGAAGAGAGTTCTGTTATATAAGTAACTGACCTACTGTGTTTCTAGGGTAAATAATAAGGTTGGATCTGTTACCTAGGATTGGAACATGGAGTAATATAGTAAGGGGAGGATTGTGGGAAGGAAGTTCTGTTATATAAGTACTAGACCTACTGTGTTTCTAGGGTAAATAATAAGGTTGGATCTGTTACTGGATTGGAAACATGGAGTAATATTTAAGGGGGGATTGTGGGAAAGGAAGTTCTGTTATATAAGTACTAGACCTACTGTGTTTCTAGGGTAAATAATAAGGTTGGATCTGTTTACCTGGAGGAAACATGGAGTTATAGTAAGGGAGGATTGTGGGAAAGGAAGTCTGTTATAAGTACTGACCTACTGTGTTTCAGGGTAAATAATAAGGTTGGATCTGTTACCTGGATGGAAACATGGAGTAATAGTAAGGGAGGATTGTGGGAAAGGAAGTTCTGTTATTAAGTACTAGACCTACTGTTTTCTAGGGTAAATATAAGGTTGGATCTGTTACCTGGATTGGAAACATGGAGTAATATAGTAAGGGGAGGGATTGGGGAAAGGAAGGGTCTGTATATAAGTACTAGACCTACTGGTTTCTAGGGGAATAATAAGGTTGGATCTTTTACCTGGATGGAACATGGAGTAATATAGTAAGGGAGGATTGTGGGAAGGAAAGTTTTGTATATAAGTACTAGACCTACTGTGTTTTCTAGGGTAAATAATAAGGTTGGATCTGTTACCTGGATTGGAAACATGGAGTAATATAGTAAGGGAGGATTGGGGAAAGGAAGTTCGTTATATAAGTACTAGACCTACTGTGTCTAGGGTAAATAATAAGTTGGATCTGTTACTGGATTGGAAACATGGAGTAATTATAGTAAGGGAGGATTGTGGGAAAGGAAGTTCTGTTAATAAGTACTAGACCTACTGTGTTTCTAGGGTAAATAATAGGTTGGATCTGTACCTGGATTGGAAACATGAGAGAATATAGTAAGGGAGGATTGTGGGGAAAGGAGTTCTGTTATATAAGTACTAGAACTACTGTGTTTCTAGGGTAATAAATAATAAGGTTGGATGTTTACCTGGATTGGAAACATGGAGTAATATAGGAAGGAGGATGTGTGGGAAGGAAGTTCTGTTATATAGTACTAGACCTACTGTGTTTCTAGGGTAATAATAAGGTTGGTCTGTTACCTGGACTTGGAAACATGGAGTAATATAGTAAGGGAGGATGTGGGAAAGGAAGTTCTGTTATATAAGACTAGACCTACTGTGTTTCTAGGGTAAATAATAAGGTTGGATCTGTTACCTGGATTGGAAACATGGAGTAATATAGTAAGGGGGGGATTGTGGGGAAAGGAAGTTCTGTTATATAAGTACTAGACCTACTGTGTTTCTAGGGTAAATAATAAGGTTGGATCTGTTACCTGGATGGAAACATGGAGTAATATAGTAAGGGAGGGATTGTGGGGAAGGAAGTTCTGTATATAAGTACTAGACCTACTGTGTTTCTAGGGTAAATAATAAGGTTGGATCTGTTACCTGGATGGAAACATGGAGTAATATGTAAGGGAGGATTGTGGGAAAGAAGAATCTGTTAATAAGTACTAGACCTACTGTGTTTCTAGGGTAAATAATAAGGTTGGATCGTTACCTGGATGGAAACATGGAGTATATGTAGGGGGGTTGTGGGAAGGAGTTCTGTTTTATAAGTTCTAGACCTCTGTGTTCTAGGGAAATAATAGTGGTTGGTTTGTTACCTGGAGTTGGAACATGGGTAATAGTAGGGAGGTTGTGGGAAGGAAGTTCTGTTTAAGTCTGGCCTACTGTGTTTCTAGGGTAAATATGGTTGGATCTGTTCCTGGATTGGAACCTGAGTTTGTAAGGGGGATTGTGGGGGGATTTCTGTTTGTACTGACCTCTGTGTTTCTCGGGTAAATAAGGTGGATTGTTACTGGATGGAACATGAGATATTATGTAAGGGGGGGATTGTGGGAGGAAGTTCTGTTATATAAGTTCTGACCTCTGGTTTCTGGTATTGGTTGGATCTGTTACCTGGATTGGAACATGGAGTAGTATATAGTAAGGGGGGATTGTGGGAGGAAGTTCTGTTTATATTGTACTGACCTACTGTGTTTCTGGTATAATAGGTTGGATCTGTTACCTGGATTGGAAACATGGAGTAATATAGTAAGGGAGGATTGTGGGAAAGGAAGTTCTTATATAAGTACTAGACCTACTGTGTTCTAGGGGGGGGGGAGGATGGGGAAGGGGAAAGGGAAGGAAAGAAGGGAGAAGGAAGAATGGAAGTGTGAAAAAGGAGTGGGGAAAAGAGGAGGGGAGGGAAAGGGAAAAGGGGGGGGGAATTAGGGGAAAGGGAAAGGTGATAGGGGGGGGAAAAGGAAGGGGGGGGACGATGACAGAACAGGGGGAAGGGGAAGGAAAGGGAAAAGGGGGGAGGGGGGAAAGGGAATGAGGAGAGGAAGAATGGGATAAGGGGAAGGAAAGGAAATAAGGAAGGGTTGGGAAAAAGAATAGTAGGGAAAAAAAGGGTGAGGGGGGAAGGAAAGTAAAAAGGGGGGATGTGGAGAAAGAGGAAAAAGTTCTTTTTATTAATACTAATGTTTTTTTAGTTAAATAATAAGGTTGGATCTGTTACCTGATATGGGGAAACATGGAGTAATATGTAAGGGAGGATTGTGTGGGAAAGGAAGTTCTGTTATATAATGTACTAGACCTACTGTGTTTCTAGGGTAAAAATATGGTGGATCTGTTACCTGGATTGGAAACATGGAGTAATATAGTAAGGGAGGATTGTGGGAAAGGAAGTTCTGTTATATAAGTACTAGACCACTGTTTTCTAGGGTAAATAATAAGGTTGGATCTGTTACCGGATGGAAACATGGAGTAATATAGTAAGGGGGGATGTTGGGAAAGGAAGTTTGTTATATAAGTACTAGACCTACGTGTTTCTAGGGTAAATAATAAGGTTGGATCTGTTACCTGGATTGGAAACTGGAGTAGTAAGTATAGTAAGGGAGGATTGTGGGGAAGGAGTTCTGTTATATAAGTACTAGACCACTGTGTTTCTAGGGTAAATAATAAGGTTGGATCTGTTACCGGATGGAAACATGGAGTAATATAGTAAGGGGGAGGTTGTGGGAAGAAGTTCGTTAATAATACTAGACCTACTGTGTTTCTAGGGTAAATATATAAGGTTGGATCTGTTACCTGGATTGGAAACATGGAGTAATATAGTAAGGGAGGGATTGTGGGAAAGGAAGTTCTGTTATATAAGTACTAGACCTACTGTGTTTCTAGGGTAAATATAAGGTTGGATCTGTTACCTGGACTGGAAACATGGAGTAATATAGTAAGGGAGGATTGTGGGAAAGGAAGTTCTGTTATATAAGTACTAGACCTACTGTGTTTCTAGGGTAATAATAAGGTTGGATCTGTTACCTGGATTGGAAACATGGAGTAATATGGTAAGGGAGGATTGTGGGAAAGGAAGTTCTGTTATAAGTACTAGACCTACTGTGTTTTAGGGTAAATATAAGGTTGGATCTGTTACCTGGATTGGAAACATGGAGTAATATGTAAGGGGGATTGTGGGAAAGGAAGTTCTGTATATAAGTACTAGACCTACTGTGTTTCTAGGGTAGAGATAAGGTTGGATCTGTTACCTGGATTGGAAACATGGAGTAATATAGTAAGGGAGGATTGTGGGGAAAGGAAGTCTGTTATATAAGTACTAGACCTACTGTGTTTCTAGGGTAAATAATAAGGTTGGATCTGTTACCTGGATTGGAAACATGGAGTAATATAGTAAGGGAGGATTGTGGGAAAGGAAGTTCTGTTATATAAGTACTAGACCTACTGTGTTTCTAGGGTAAATAATAGGTTGGATCTGTTACCTGGATTGGAAACATGGAGTAATATAGTAAGGGAGGATTGTGGGAAAGGAAGTTCTGTTATATAAGTACTAGACCTACTGTGTTTCTAGGGTAAATAATAAGGTTGGATCTGTTACCTGGATTGAAACATGGAGTAATATAGTAAGGGAGGATTGTGGAAAGGAAGTTCTGTTATATAAGTACTAGACCTACTGTGTTTCTAGGGTAAATAATAAGGTTGGATCTGTTACCTGGATTGGAAACATGGAGTAATATAGTAAGGGAGGATTGTGGGAAAGGAAGTTCTGTTATATAAGTACTAGACTACTGTGTTCTAGGGTAAATAATAAGGTTGGATCTGTTACCTGGTTGGAAAACATGGAGTAATATAGTAAGGGAGGGATTGGGGAAAGGAAGTTCTGTTATATAAGTACTAGACCTACTGTGTTTCTAGGGTAAATAATAAGGTTGGATCTGTTACCTGGATTGGAAAACATGGAGTAATATAGTAAGGGAGGATTGTGGGAAAGGAAGTTCTGTTATATAAGTACTAGACCTACTGGTTTCTAGGGTAAATAATAAGGTTGGATTGTTACCTGATGGACTGGAAACATGGAGTAATATAGTAAGGGAGGATTGTGGGGAAAGGAAGTTCTGTTATATAAGTACTAGACCTACTGTGTTTCTAGGGTAAATAATAAGGTTGGATCTGTTACCTGGACTGGAAACATGGAGTAATATAGTAAGGGAGGATTGTGGGAAAAGAGTTCTGTATATAAGTACTAGACCTACTGTGTTTTCGGGTAAATAATAAGGTGGATCTGTTACCTGGATTGGAAACATGGAGTAATATAGTAAGGGAGGATTGTGGGAAAGGAAGTTCTGTATATAAGTACTAGACCTACTGTGTTTCTAGGGTAAATAATAAGGTTGGATCTTTACCTGGATTGGAAACATGGAGTAATATAGTAAGGGGGATTGTGGGAAAGGAGTTCTGTTATATAAGTACTGACCTACTGTGTTTCTAGGGTAAATAATAAGGTTGGATCTGTCGTGGATTGGAAAACATGGAGTATATATAGTAAGGGAGGATTGTGGGGAAAGGAATTCTGTTAATAAGTACTAGACCTACTGTGTTTCTAGGGTAAATAATAAGGTTGGATCCGTTATGGAAACATGGAGTAATATAGTAAGGGGGGATTGTGGGAAAGGAAGTTCTGTTATATAAGTACTAGACCTACTGTGTTTCTAGGTAATAATAAGGTTGGATCTGTTACCTGGATTGGAAACATGGAGTAATATAGTAAGGGAGGATTGTGGGAAAGGAAGTTCTGTTATATAAGTACTAGACCTACGTGTTTCTAGGGTAAATAATAAGGTTGGATCTGTTACCTGGATTGGAAACATGGAGTAATTAATATAGTAAGGGAGGATTGTGGGAAAGGAAGTTTTTATATAAGTACTAGACCCTACTGTGTTTCTAGGGTAAATAATAAGGTTGGATCTGTTACCTGGATTGGGAACATGGAGTAATATAGTAAGGGGGATTGTGGGGAAAGGAAGTTCTGTTATATAAGTACTAGACCTACTGTGTTTCTAGGGTAAATAATAAGGTTGGATCTGTTACCTGGATTGGAAACATGGAGTAATATAGTAAGGGAGGATTGTGGGAAAGGAAGTTCTGGTATATAAGTACTAGACCTACTGTGTTTCTAGGGTAATAATAAGGTTGGATGTTACCTGGATTGGAAAACATGGAGAATATAGTAAGGGAGGATTGTGGGAAAGGAGAGTTTATATAAGTACTAGACCTACTGTGTTTCTAGGGTAAATAATAAGGTGGATCTTTTACCTGGATTGGAAACATGGAGTAATATAGTAAGGGAGGATTGTGGGAAAGGAAGTTCTGTATATAAGTACTAGACCTACTGTGTTTCTAGGGTAAATAATAAGGTTGGATCTGTTACCGGATGGAAACATGGAGTAATATAGTAAGGGAGGATTGTGGGAAAGGAAGTCTGTTTATATAAAGTACTAGACCTACTGTGTTTCTAGGAAATAATAAGGTTGGATCTGTTACTGGATTGGAAACATGGAGTAATATAGTAAGGGAGGATTGTGGGAAAGGAAGTTCTGTTATATAAGTACTAGACTACTGTGTTTCTAGGGTAAAAATAAGGTTGGATCTGTTACCTGGATTGGAAACATGGAGTTATATAGTAAGGGAGGATTTGTGGGAAAGGAAGTTCTGTTATATAAGTACTAGACCTACTGTGTTTCTAGGGAATAATAAGGTTGGATCTGTTACCTGGATTGGAAACATGGAGTAGTAATAAGTAGGAGGATTGTGGAAGGAAGTTCTGTATATAAGTACTAGACCTACTGTGTTTCTAGGGTAAATAATAAGGTTGGATCTGTTACCTGGATTGGAAACATGGAGTAATATAGTAAGGGAGGATTGTGGAAAGGAAGTCTGTTATATAAGTACTAGACCTACTGTGTTTCTAGGGTAAATAATAAGGTTGGATCTGTTACCTGGATTGGAAACATGGAGTAATATAGTAAGGGAGGATTGTGGGGAAAGGAAGTTCTGTTATATAAGTACTAGACCTACTGTGTTTCTAGGGTAAAATAATAAGGTTGGATCTGTTACCTGGATTGGAAACATGGAGTAATATAGTAAGGGGGATTGTGGGAAGGAAGTTCTGTTATATAAGTACTAGACCTACTGTTGTTTCTAGGTAAATAATAAGGTTGGATCTGTTACTGGATTGGAAACATGGAGTAATATAGTAAGGGAGGATTGTGGGAAAGGAAGTTCTGTTATATAAGTACTAGAACTACTGTGTTTTAGGGTAATAATAAGGTTGGATCTGTTACCTGGAATGGAAACATGGAGTATATAGTAAGGGAGGATTGTGGGAAAGGAAGTCTGTTATATAAGTAATAGACCTACTGTGTTTCTAGGGTAAATAATAAGGTTGGATCTGTTACGGATTGGAAACATGAGTAATATAGTAAGGGGATTGTGGAAGGAAGTTCGTTAATAAGTAAGACCTACTGTGTTTCTAGGAATAATAAGGTTGGATCTGTTACCTGGATTGGAAACAGGGAGTATATATAGTAAGGGAGGATTGTGGGAAGGAAAGTTCGGTTATTAAGTACTAGACTACTGTGTTTAGGTAAATAATAAGGTTGGAATCGTTACCTGGATTGGAAACATGGAGTAATATAGTAAGGGAGGATTGTGGGGAAAGGAAGTTCTGTTATATAAGTACTAGACCTACTGTGTTTCTAGGGTAAATAATAAGGTTGGATCTGTTACCGGGATTGGAAACATGGAGTAATATAGTAAGGGAGGATTGTAAGAAAGGAAGTTCTGTTATATAAGTACTAGACCTACTGTGTTTCTAGGGTAAATAATAAGGTTGGATCTGTTACCTGGATTGGAAACATGGAGTAATTTAGTAAGGGAGGATTGTGGGAAAGGAAGTTCTGTTATATAAGTACTAGACCTACTGTGTTTCTAGGGTAAATAATAAGGTTGGATCATGTACCGGGATTGGAAACATGGATAGTATATAGTAAGGGGGGGGATTGTGGGAAAGGAATTGTTCTGTATATAAGTACTAGACCTACTGTGTTTCTGGATTAATAAGTTGGATCTGTTACTGGATTGGAAACATGGAGTAATATAGTAAGGGAGGATGTGGGAAAGGGAAGTTCTGTTATATATACTAGAAACTACTGTGTTTCTAGGCCAATTAATAAGGTTGGATCTGTTACCTGGATTGGAAACATGGAGTAATATAGTAAGGGAGGATTGTGGGAAAGGAAGTTCTGTTATATAAGTACTAGACCTACTGTGTTTCTAGGCCAATTAATAAGGTGGATCTGTTACCTGGATTGGAACATGGAGTAATTAGTTAAGGGGGTTGTGGGAAAGGAAGTCTGGTTATATAAGTACTAGACCTACTGTGTTTCTAGGGTAAATAATAAGGTTGGATCTGTTTACCTGGATGGAAACATGGAGTAGTAAATAGTAAGGGAGGATTGTGGGAAAGAAGTTTGTTATATAATACTAGACTACTGTGTGTTTCTAGGGTAAATAATAAGTTGGATCTGTTACTGGACTGGAAACATGAGTAATATAGTAAGGAGGATTGTGGGAAAGGAAGTTCTGTTATATAAGTACTAGAACCTACTGTGTTTCCTAGGGTAAATAATAAGTTGGATCTGTTACCTGGATTGGAAAATGGAGTAATGATAGTAGGAGGATTGATGGAAAGGAAGTTTCTAGTTATATAGTATAGGACATAAGTGTTTGCTTCTAGGGAAATAATAAGGTTGGAATCTGTTACCTGGAGTGGAAACATGGAGAATATGAGAAGGGAGAGTTGTTGAAAGGAAGTTCTGTTATTAAGTACTAGACCTACTGTGTTTCTAGGGTAAATAATAAGTAAGGTTGGATCTGTTACCTGATTGGAAACATGGAGTAATATAGTAAGGAGGGGATTGTGGGAAAGGAAGTTCTGTATATAAGTACTAGACCTACTGGGTTTCTAGGGTAAATAATAAGGTGTGGATCTGTTACCTGGATGGAAAACATGGAGTAATATAGTAAGGAGGATTGTGGGAAGGAAGTTCTGTATATAAGTACTAGACCTACGTGTTCTAGGGTAATAATAAGGTTGGATCTGTTACCTGGATTGGAAACATGGAGTAATGTGGTAAGTGGAGGATGTGGGAAAGGAAGTTACTGTTAATATAGTACTAGACCTACTGTGTTTCTAGGGTAAATAATAAGGTTGGATCTGTTACCTGGATTGGAAACATGGAGTAATATAGTAAGGGAGGATTGTGTGAAAGGAAGTTCTGTTATATAAGTACTAGACCTACTGTGTTTCTAGGGTAAATAATAAGGTTGGATCTGTTACCTGGAGCTCTTCGATCTCCTTTTCCTTTTTACGGATCATCTCTTGCTCTTGTAAGGAGCGATGCTGTGCAGACAACGTTTTCTGTTGGCGTAGAGCCTCCTCTTCCAATCTCATGCGTTCCTCTCTGCAATAGGACAAAAGGTGCAAGTTCAGTATTCTAAGCAGCAATGATCATAGGTCCAGTAAAAGCCATAACATTGCTGAACAGCCATCTCAGGAACAACGTCAAACTAACCTTAATCCTCACAATTAAAAGAAATAAGCTTGGTCTGCTAAAAAGAGAAAATTGATCAATCTCCCAACATGTCCAGGGTTTAAGTTATCCCACTGTTCATAAATCAAATTCCTAACATAAATACTAAGCATATAATACTACATAATCAACTTGGAGATGGCAACATGAGCAACAAAAGTGACAGTACTACTAATAATCTGGTTAGTATTATCAGTATTATAAGTGACAGTGCCACCAATAGACTGATTAGTATTATCAGTATTAGAAGTGACAGTACCACTAATACACTGATTAGTATTATCAGTATTAGAAGTGACAGTGCCACCAATAGACTGATTAGTATTATCAGTATTAGAAGTGACAGTACCACTAATACACTGATTAGTATTATCAGTATTAGAAGTGACAGTACCACCAATACACTGATTAGTATTATCAGTATTAGAAGTGACAGTACCACAAATACACTGATTAGTATTATCAGTATTATAAGTGACAGTGCCACCAATAGACTGATTAGTATTATCAGTATTAGAAGTGACAGTACCACTAATACACTGATTAGTATTATCAGTATTATAAGTGACAGTACCACCAATACACTGATTAGTATTATCAGTATTAGAAGTGACAGTACCACTAATACACTGATTAGTATTATCAGTATTAGAAGTGACAGTACCACTAATACAGTGATTAGTATTATCCATATAAGAAGTTTCTGAATTGAGAAAGCCAGTCGGATGACTAGCGAAACGTCTTCAAGAACTACATTTCAAGTCCAGTTGATCTAATTGAATACAACAGATATACCATGACCTGGATGAATGAGAACCTTCACAAGCAAGTGACAGTAACAGTACCACAAATACACTGATTAGTATTATTCATATAAGAAGTGACAGTACCACTAACAAACTGTCTAGTATTATTACCACTACCATCAATGCTAAGCATTGCAATTATTAGGCGAGTATAACAGTACCATTAATACTCAGTTTAGTATTGTGTGTGGCAGTAGCACTAACACTCTGTTTAGAATTATTAGAAGGTGTGACAGTACAACTTAATGGGCATCTATAGTGAAAAAAACACATTGGCCCATTACTAAGTTAAATTCATGTGCTTCTACCTCTGTCAGTGACTCTCTCTGTCAGTGACTCTCTCTGTCAGTGACTCTCTCTGTCAGTGACTCTCTCTGTTCAGTGGACTCGCTCTGTCCAGGACTCTCCTCTGTCAGGACTCCTTGTCAGTGACTCTCTATGTCAGTTGACCTCTCTGTCAGTGACTTCTCTCTGTCAGTGACTTCTTGCAGCACTCCCCCTTCACCCCTCCCCCTTCTTCCCCCTCCCACTCTTTTCCCTACCTCCAGGTTCTTGAACTACCTGGCTACCCGACAAGACGCTTCTCATGTGCCAGAGTGGTCAACATCCCTGAAAAAACACACCAACGCACAGTGGCTATAGAAAGCAGTGTCTTGGAACACGGAATCTCTCTGTGCCCTTCGCAATACGATCTTCTCTTTATGACCCTCATCAATCAGTGAAAGCTCCAAGAAGTGGTCCAAATGAATCGCAGCCTTATCCTCTGACAGGTCAAAGTATCTCCTCTCCACGTCTCCCCCTGCTATGCCTTAACTCTCTATTTTTGTTACGCGACCGTGCGGAGGGAGGGACTTAAAGCAGGTACAGAGGGTCACATCACAGGTGATTTGATTGCACCAGTAGGAGTAGTAGGAATGCAACTCACTTTTCTTCTAATTTGTGCATATTCTCTCGGACAGAGACGGGATATCTGAAAAAAGTAAGAAACTCTGGGGGTTGGGAGGGAGAGGAATTATAGATACTCATGTAAAAAAAAGTAAAAAAAAGTTCATTTTCCCACTATAGATGCCCTTTAAACTTTGTTTAGTATAATTAGAATTGGAATTATCACTAATACTTTTAGTACTATCAGTATTGTGTGTGGCATTACCACTAATACTCTGGTTAGTATTTTTAGGTATTGTTTGTGACAGGACCACTAATACCACCAATGGTATGCATTATAATTATTGAATAAGCGTGACAGTACCACTAATACTTTGTTTATTTTCAGTATTGTGTGTGACAATACAGGAATATTGTATTAGTGATTGTTGCACGTAGGAAACAGTGCATGGAGTGCACACTACGCTGTGTCCAATGTCACCCGATCAGGCAAAAGAACGCCATGAGATGCAGTGTTCACTTTCCAGTGATTGTGTTGGATCTTTTTTGATAGTACCAATTACCAGACGCAATAGGCTGACATGTACAACGCTGCAAAGGTCAAGCTGTTTTTTGTAAATGCTCACCTCCTTATCAGTGCTACCTATTTTGTTCCATCATTTCCAGCCATAAGGGCATGCTCCTCACTTTCCACGGCGGTGGTCGCTGCTGTCTTCGCAGCTATCCTACCTTTCATATATTGGCCGAAGGATACCCTCTTTAAATTGCTGGCTCTAAAGGGCAGAAAGGCCCAAGCACAATATAAATTAATATAAAGAGCAGCTAAACAGCCGCACAAAGATAAGACTGAATAGAATGCCTCTCAACAACTTTCCCTACTTACAGGAAACCAGGGCGTGTGCCAGTGTTAGTGACTCCAAGATAAGAAAACACAGAAACAGCAAGGAAACTCACCAAGTTTCAGATGTTCGCTTTCCTGTGAGAAGAACACAGTAGCCCTACATCTAGATTACAACACTGACCAACTTAAAGCCGTATAGGTTCTAATGTAGGGTCTCTGTTAAATTCTAGCCTAGTCACGCATAGTTCATTTTACACTAGAACCTATGCCCATTGCACATCTAGACACAAGTAATGTTTAACATAGGAGTGCAACACAGAACAACAAGTAATGTTTAACGATGAGAGTGCAAACACAGACGCCAAGTAATGGTTAACTATAGAGAGATGCAAACAAACACAGACAGTTAATGTTTAACTATAGAGAGTGCAAATAACAAGAGACCCAAGTAAATGTTTAACTATAAGAAGTGCAATAACCAAGACACAAGTAATGTTTACTATAGAGAGTGCAATAACAAGACACAAGTAATTGTTTAAAAACTATGAAGAGTGCAAATCAGCAAGACAGCAAGTAATGTTCAAACTATGACGAGCGCATAACACGACAAATAATGTTTAACTATTATGTTTTTTTTTTGGAGAGACATAACAAGCACAACCAAGTAATGTTTAACACATGAGTGACACAAGCAGTCATGTTCATAGATATACAAGACACAAGTAATGTTTAACTATAGAGAGTGCCCCCAATAACAGACAACAAGATAATGTTTAAACTATAAGAGATGGCAACAACAAGACACAGTAATGTTTAAACTATAGACGAGTCGCAAATAACAAGACACAGTAAGTTTACTATAGAGAGTAGCAACTAACAAGACACAAGTAATGTGATTAACTATAGAGAGTCAATACACAGACCACAGTACTGTTTAACTATAGAGTTGCAATCAACAAGACACAAGTTAATGTTTAACTTAGAGAGTTGGCAATAACAAGAGACAACACCAGTATGTTTAACTATTAGAGAGTAGCAATAACAAGACACAAGTAAGTTTAACTATAGCAGAGTGAATAGGACCTTATTTAATATAAGCAACAGACACAGTATGTTAACTATAGAGAGTAGCCAATAAACAAGACACAAGTAATGTTTAACTAGAGAATTCAATAACAAACAAAGTATGCTAAGATCAAATAAAGACAGATACGAGAGGCAATACAGCCAAATTAACTTAAAGAAAACAACCAATAGTTACTATGAAATGACCAACAGTAATGTTTACTAGAATGAATACAAGAAGTAATGTCTTAATCATAACAAGACACAAGTAAGTAACTATCGAGAGTGCAATAACAGACACAAGTATTGGTTTAAAACTGTAAGAGAGTGCAATCAACACCACAGTCTGTTAACATATGAGGAATACAATAACAAGTTGTTACAACATTAAGTGCTAAGCAGTATGTTAACTATAGAAGATCCAATAACAAGACAAAGTATTGAGGTCACAACAACTGTTTAACATAGAGATGGCAATAACAAGACACAAGTAATGTTAACTAGAGTGGAGTAGAAGTTCAATAACAAGAAAGTAATGTTTAACTATAGAGAGATGCTACAGACACAAGGTTAAGTTTAAACTATAGGATAGGCAATAACAAGACCAAGTAATGTTTTATAAGAGCAATATCAACCAATGTTACGAGAGTGCAACAACAAGACACATTATGTTTAACAATAGAGGTCATGCAACAACAAGGACACAAGTAATGTTTAAAACTTAGTGCTACAGAAGTACGTGTTCAACAGCAATAACAAGACACAAGTAATGTTTAACTATAGAGAGGCTCAATCAAGACATCAAGTAATGTCTATAGAGATGCAATAAAAGAAGTATTGCAAACAAACAAGACACAAGTAATGTTTAACTATAGAGAGTGCAATAACAAGACACAAGTAATAGTTTACATAGAGAGTTACCAATACAAGACACAAAGACACAAGTAGTTTAACATATGAGGAGTGCAAACAATGGCCCAGTAATGTTTATATAGAGCGTTGACAAAACAATAAAGCAAGTTGTACTACTATAGAGATGTGAAAACAAGAGACCAAGTAAATGCGTTTAACTAGAGAGTGCAAAAAAAACAAGTAATGTTTAACTAAGAGAGTGCAATAACATCCAATACTAAAGTCTACAGACACAAGTAATGTTTAACTATAGAGAGTGCAAGCAAACAAGACACAAGTAACTGTTTAACCTAGAGATGTGCAATCACAAGCACAAGTCATGTTAACTATAGGAGTGCAATAAACAAGAACCAATTAATGTTTAAATATAGAGAGGCCAAACAGACACAATAATGTTACTATGAGATGATGCAATCAACAGCAGTACGTTAACTATAGGTACACCAAGACGTATAGTTTACTATAGAGGGTGCAATAAAGACAACAAGTAATGTTTAACTATAGGGAAGTGCATAAAGCAAGACCATAATTTTAACTATAGAGATTGCAAAACAAGGACCAGTATAGTTTAACCACTATAGAGTAGTGCAATAACAAACCAAGTAATGTTTAGACAATAGAGAGTTGCAAAACAAGGAACCAAGTATGTTGAACTATAGAGAGACATAACCAAGACACAAGTAATGTTAACTATAGAGAGTTGCAATAGACACACAGACACACAGTCATGTTTATATATAGGAGTGCAATAAACAAGACACAAGTATGTTTACTATAGAGATTGCAAAACAAACACAAGTAATGGTTTTAACTAAGGGTTCAATAAGAGTGACACAGTGTACTATAGCGGTGCTAACAAGACCAAGTAATGTTTAACTCTAGAAGTGGCAATAACCAAGGACACAAGTAATGTTTTAACTATAGAGAGGGCAACTAACAAACACAGTAATGTTTACTAACTATAGAGAGTGCCAACATGTTAAACTGATAGAGCAACAAACAGTAAGTTTAACTATAGAGAGTGACCAACAAGACAACAATAATGTTTAATACTAGAGAGGTGCACATACAACAAGACCAGTAATGGTTTAAGCTATAGGGTGTACAATAAACAAGACACAAGTAATGTTTAACTATAGAGGGTGCAAAAACGAAGACACAGTAATGTTTAACTATAGAGAGGTGCAACAACAAGACACAAGTAAGTGTTTACAACTATAAGAGTTTGCACACTAACAGAACATCAAAGTAATGTTTAAACTATGAGAGTGCACTAACAACGACACAACTAATGTTTTTAACTATAGAGTTTGCAATAACAAACCAAGTAACTGTTTAAATATAGAGGTTGGCCATAAAAGACACAAGTAATGTTTACTATAGAGAGTGCAAAACAAGACACAGTACTGTTTTAACTATAGAGTGTTCCATAACCAGACAACAAGGTAAGTGTTAACTATAGAGAGTCGTCAACAACAAGACACAAGTATGTTTAGACTAGAGAGTGCAAACACAGACACAGTAATGTTTTATTAAGAGAGAAGAATAACACAGACAAGAGTAGTGTTTTAACCTATGAGTGTGCATAACAAGACACAAAGTATGGTTTTAATATAAGGTGCAATCTACACAAGACACAAAGATCGTTTAACTATTAGAGAGTTGCAATACAACGTACAACAAGTAATGTTTAACTATAGAGGAGTGCCAATAACAAGACACAAGTATGTTTACTATGAGAGTGCAAAACAAGACACAAGCATGTTTAACGATAGAGAGTGCACATAACAGACCAAGTAATGTTTTAACCTATAGAGAGTCAATAACAGAACAAAGTAATGTTACAATAGAGAGTGCATAACAAGACTCCAGTAAATGTTTAACTAAGAGAGGCAATAACAAGCACACAAGTATGTTTAAACTATAGAGAGTGTATCAACCACAGACACAGTAAATGTTTAAATAAGGAGTGCACCAACAAGACACAAGTAATGTTTAACGTTAAGAGAGTGCAACAACAACGACACAAGTACTGTTAACTATAGAGAAGGTTTGCAATAACCAAGGACACCAGTAACTGTTTACTTATAGAGAGGCAATAACAGACACAAGTAATGTTGTAAAACTATAGAGAGGTTACACAGACACAAGTATGTTTAACTATAGAGGTGCAAAACAAGACACAGTAAGTTTATAACTATAGGATGAGTGCAACACAAGAACAACAAGTAATAGTTAACTAAGAGAGTGCAATAATAAGCAACAGACACAAGTACTGTTTAACTAGCAGAGTAGGCAATAACAAGACACCAAGTACAGTAATTAAACTATAGAGATTGCAATAACAAGACACAGTAATGTTACTAATAGAGGCATGCAAACGTAATAGTTCTAAGAGGCAACAAGACAGATGTTAACTATAGAAGTGACAACAGACACAAGTAATGTTAACTATAGAGAGTGCAAAATAACAAGACACAAGTAATGTTTAACTATAGAGAGTGCATATAACAAGACACAAGTAATGTTTAACTATAGAGTGCAATAACAAGACACAAGTAATGTTTACTAGAGAGAGTGCAATAACAAGACACACGTAATGTTTAACTATAGAGAGTGCAATAACAAGACACAGTATGTTTAATATTAAATATAGAGAGGCAAACAAACCACAGTAAGGTTGTAACTATGAGAGGTTCAATACAAGACACACAGTAATGTTTAATTAGGGGAGTGCATAACAAGACACCAGTAAGGTTTAACTATAGGAGGTCAACAGACGCAAGTAATGTTTAACATAGAGGGTGCAATAACAAGACACAAGTAAGCTTTAACTATAGAGAGTGCAATAACAAGACACAAGTAAGGTTTAACTATAGAGAGTGCAATAACAAGACACAAGTAATGTTAACTATAGAGAGTGCAATAACAAGACACAAGTAATGTTTAACTATAGAGAGTGCAATACAAGACACAAGTAATGTTTACAATATAGGGGTGCATAACAGAGCACAATAATGTTACATATAGGAGTGCAAAACAAGACCACCGTATGTTTAACTATGAGAGTGTAGCCAAGGTACAAAATAATACAAATACACAAGTAATGTTTAACTATAGAGAGTTCAAAACAGACACAACGATGTATGTTTAACTGATAGAGAGTGCAATAAAAGACACAAAGTAATGTTAACTATAGAGGTGCAATAACAAGACACAGTATGTTACTATAGAGGGCAAGACAGTATGTTACTATAGGAATACAATACAAGACACAAGTAATGTGTTACTATAGAGGACAATAACAAGACCACAAGTAAGTGCTTTAACTAGAGAGTGCACTACAAGACACAGTAATTTTTAACACTATTAGAGAGGACAAACAAGACACAAGTAGATGTTTAAACTATAGAGAGTCACAATAAACACACATAGTACTTGGTTAACAATAGTAGTGCATAACAACGACACACAAGTAATGTTTAAACTATAGAGGTGCAATAACAAGACACAAGTAACTGTTTAAACTATAGAGAGTGCAACAACAAGACCAAGTAATGTGTTAACTAAGATGCACACAACAGACACACAAGTACATGTTTAACTACGAGGGTGCAACCAAAAGACACCATAATGTCTGTTAACTATAGAGGGTTGCAATAACAGAACACAATAATGTTTAACTTTAGAGGTGCAAAACAAGACACAAGTAATGGTTTAACTAGGAGTGCAATACACACGACACAAGTGCTTTTTAAACTATAGAGGGTGCAATCACAGACAACCAAGTAAGTGTTAACTATGAGATGTGCAATAACAAGACCACAAGAATGTTCACTATGGAGAAGTGTCAATACCAAGACGACAAGTAATGTTTACTATAGAGTGCGTGCAATAACAGCACAAGTAATGGTTAACTATAGGGGTAGGCAATAACAAGACAAGTACTGTATTACTATAGCAGAGGCATAACCAATACACAAATAATGTTTTTAACTATAGGAGATGCAATACGAAGACAAGTAAGTTAACTATGGAGGATGCAATAACAAGACACAAAGTAATGTTTAACTTAGAGAGTTGCAATAAACAAGACACAAGTAATTTAAATAGGAGTGACAATAACAAGACACAAGTAATGTTTACAAACTATAGAGAGAGGTACACCCAATAACACGCAATAATGGTTTAAACTATAAGAGCAGTGACTCACAATTAATGTTAACTAACGTACATACAAGACACAGTAATGTTTTAACTATAGAGATGCTGCGAAACAAGAACAAGTATGTTTAACTATAGAGGCAATAACAAGACAAAGTACATGTTTAACTATAGAGAGGCAATAAGCACAAGACACAAGTAATGTTTAACTAAGGAAGTGCAATCAACAGACCAAGTATGTTACTATAGAGAGTGCAATAACATGACACAAGTAAGTTTAACTATAGAGAGTGCAACAACAAGACACAAGTAATGTTAACTATAGAGATGCATAACAAGACACAATAATGTTTAACATAGAGAGTTAGACAATCATGTTACAAGAGTTTAAACAACCGTAATGTTTAACTATAGAGAGTGCAATAAAGACACAAGTAATGTTAAGCTATAGGAGAGTGCCAAATAACAAGACACACAGTATGTTTAACTATGGAGTCCAAGAACAGACACAAGTACATGTTATCAACTATAGAGTGCAATACACAAGACAAGTAATGTTAACTGAGAGATGCAATAACAAGACACAGTAATGTTTAACTATAGAGAGGTGCATAATCAAGTACCAAGAGTACTGTTTAACTATAGGGAGGTGCATAACACAAGAACAAGTAATGTTAATATAGAGAGTGTCATCAAACAAGGTAGTTTACATAAGACTAAAAGAAGTAGTTTTAACTATAGAGGTGCAATAACAAGGACACAAGTAAATGTTAACTATAGAGAGTGCACTCACAGACATAAGTAAAACAGAGGGCCAAAAGGACAACAATATTTTAACTATAGAGAGTTCCAATAACAAGACAGAATCACTACTATAGAGAGTCATAACAAGACCAGATTAGTTTAAACACTAGAGAGTCAATACATACCAAGTATGTGTTAAAATATAGAGGAGTACAATAACAATACACAAGTCAATTTAACCTATAGAGGAGGTACAATAACAGAACACCAAGTTAATGTTTAACTTGAAGCAACAGCCATAAGTTCTAAGACATGAGCAACACAAGTAATGTTTTAATGAGAGAGTGCAATACCCAACAAGTAAGTTACATAGAGGACAACGACATAATGTTTTAACTATAGAGATGTGCAATACAGAAAGTAATGTTTCAAATATAGATAGGCATAAACAAGACACAAGTAGTTTAACTATCGAGATCACAATACAGACACAAACGTATGTTTAACTATAGAGAGTGCAATACCAAGACAAAAGATTTAATATGATTGCAAACGACAATAATTAACTAGAGAGGCAAAACAAACACAAGTAATGTTTAACTATAGGAGGACAAAACAGACAAGTACTGTTCTAACTATAGAGAGTTTTCAATAAAACAAGGTAAAGTATGTTTAACTATAGAGAGTTCAATAACAAGACACAAGTAATGTTTAACTATAGAGAGTGCAATAACAAGACAACAAGGAATGTTTAAACTTATAGAGTGCAATACAAGACACAGTAAGTTTAACTAACTAGAGAGGTGCAACATACAAGACACCAGTAACTGTTTATATAGAGAGGTCATAACAGCACGAAAAGTCAGTTTAAATATAGAGTGCCATAACCAACGAACACAAGTAATGTTAACATATAGAGAGTGCAATACAAGACACAAGTAAGGTTATTAACTATAGGAGTGCATAACAAGACACACGTGATGTTATAACTATAGGGAGTGCAATAACAAGACACAGTATGTTGTAACTAAGAGAGTGCATAACAGACACAGTAATGTTTAATAACAATAGGAGGTAACTAAAGAACATTCAATAGGATCAATAACAACACAAGTAATGTTAACATAGTAAGGAGTGCATAACCAAGACCAAGTATGTTAGACTATAGAGAGTGCAATAACAAGACAATAATGCTTACACTTAGAGAGTCAATAACAAGACCAAGTAATTTAACTATAGAGAGTGCAACCAAGACACAGAATGTAAATAAAGGTTTGATAACGACCGAACATATAGAGAGTGTCAACAACAAAGACAGAGTATGTTTAACTATAGAGATTGCAATAACAAGACCACAGTAATGTTTAAACTAGAGAGTGCAATAACAAGACACAAAGTAATTTTATACTATAGGTAAGTTGCAACAACAAGACCAAGTAATGTTTAACTATAGGAGGTTGCAACAAACAAGACAAGTAATGTTCAACTATAGAGAGTGCAATACACAAGGACAATAATTGGTTACAGAGAGGATACAGGAACATATGTTTAACTAAGAGAGTGCATAACAAGACACAGTAATGTTAAACTAGGTAGGGAGTGCATACAAGACGACAAAGTGATGTTTAACTTAGAAGGGCTAATGCATACCAAGGACACAACGTATGTTTAAAATGTAGGGAGTGTCAAAACAAGACAAGTAATGTTTAACTATAGAGAGTGCAATAAAAGCCAATCATTAAGTAAATTGCAAACAAAACGTCTTTAACTAATCAGAGAGAGCAAATCAACAAGACACACAAGTACATGTTTATCATATAGGAGGGTCAACAACAAGACACAGTAGTTAACTATAGAGAGTGCAAAAACAAGACACAAGTAGTTTAAAACATGAGAGAGTGCAAGAACAAGAACCAAGTAATGTTAAACTATCAGGAGTGCAAAACAAGCACAAGTACATGTTTAACATGAGGTGCAAACACAGACACAAAGATGTTTAACTATAGAGAGTTGCAACAGAACAATACCACAGAGGGACAACAAGTACACGTTAAATGGTTTTAACTATAGAGAGGCAACACAAGACACAAGTTAATGTTTTAACTGTAGAGGGTGGCAATAACAAGAACACAAGTAATTTTTAACTGATAGAGAGGAATGCACACAAGACAACAAGTAATGTTTTACTGAAGAGAGTGTCACAATACAAGACACAAGTAATGTTATCAACTATAGAGGTGCATCAACAAGACACAGTCATTTTTAACTATAGAGAGTCAAGCACACAGCACAAGTAATGTTAAAATCTAAAGACGGCAGGAACAACCAAGACACAAGTAAATGTTAAAAACTATAGAGAGGTGCACAACAAGACCAAGAATGTTTTAACTATAGAGAGGTTCAACAAACACAGAACAAAGTAATGTTAAACTATAGAGAGTTGTCAACAACAACCGACACACTATTTTAACTATAGAGAGTACAATACACAGCACAATAATGTTTAACTACTAGAGAGTGCAATAACAGACAACATGTACTAAGATGCAACAAGAAGTCATTAACTATAGAGAGTGCCAAAACAAGACACAAGTATGTTTACTCTAGAGAGTTCAACAACAGAACAAGTAATGTTTAAACTAAAAGGAGGGCAACTAACAGAACAAGTAATTTTAAAACTTAGAGAGGCACATAACAAGACCAAGTAAGTTTACTATAGAGAGAGTGCAAAAGATTAATACTTCCGAGACACAAGTATGTTGAATAACAAGTAGAGGGCGAAGTAACAAGGAGATCAATTCCGTAACCCTGTTGTACCTAGGTAAGAAAAGTAGATGGGAATCATATAAGATCAAGATCATAGCTATGTTTAGGACATAATAGAGTAGATGGGATCATAGTAGGATCAATCGCCCTGATTCATCAGAGTCTAACTATAGATGGGTGCATATAGATAGGGATCATACTGTCCTGTGTTGGTACTCATGTAGATGGGCATATTAGAGGCATCCACTGTCCCAATGGTTTCTGGTACATAGTATGGATAGATATAGGCCCAGTCCTGTGTTCTGGGTACATAACAATAAGGTAATGGATATACTATAGGTTCACTCCTGGTGGAATACAAAGTACGGACATAAAGGTATACTTCCGGTGTTACGTACATGAATAAGAGTGGTCAATATTACATCTCACTGCCCCTGATTCTATGTTAAACTCATAAGAGGTAGATGGATCATATGGACATCTCACTATCCGTGTTTCTGACTATAAGTAGTGGACATACATAGGGACATCTAGCATCCGTCCTGTGTACAAGTATAATGTGATGTATAATTCGGACCTATGTCCCGAGTGGGTCTACCAATAACATAAGTACTGATTGATATATATAGAGTATCACTGTCCCTGGTGTCCTGTACAACAAGACACAAGTAATGGTGTATACATAGGATATTACGTCCTTCTTTCCCCCCCTCCTCTCGTCGCCCGTCAGTTCCTCCCCTCCCCGCCTGATCCCCTCCCGGGCTTTGTACAAAATAATACGGGTATATATAGGATATCCCCTGGTCTCGACCAAAAGTAAGAGGGTTAAACATTACGCTCTGAGTGTCAACGGACAACAAAGGTAGGATGTATAATATTAGAGGCTGCATACAAATCAGTAACCCTGGTGTTACTATAGAGTGCATAACAAGACGTAGTTTTTATGGGGAATAAAAGACGAAGTCTATGAGAGTCAATACTCAGACGTCCTGTGTTAACTAGAGGTCATAACAAGAAAAGTAGAATGAGGGAGTACAATACCTATAGATCACATAGTGTTACCACTAGGGTGTCCCTTACAGAACAACGAGTAGACTGGAGGTTATAATACATAGGATCACATGCTTAACTAAAGTGCAATAACAACCAGGTAAGTTTCTTCTGAGAGTACATAAAAGAGAGCAATAGCATAGGAGTCCATCGAGAGTCTCGAACTGTCAGTACACGACTGGTGTACTTGAATTCACTAAGGTACCATAAGTAATGTTACAATAGGGATCAATAATAGGACATCCACATACTCCTCCCCTGGTTTACTTTTTTGGAGTAATACAGACCAAAGGTATATGTAGGACATATATAGGAACAATACGACATGTATGGTGTTCTTAGTACTAAATGACGGAGTGGTTCATAATAGGGAATCTACGTACCCCTGTTTAAAAACTTCATGAGGTCACATAAAAGAAAGTAATGTTGGGCAGATATAGGAGTCAATACACCCTTGTCTTGTAGCTAATAAATGTGGGTTAACTATGAGCATTTCTGTGTTTGTGACATACAATAGAGATGATCACAAGTTATATGATATCTCACTTCTGAGATGTTCTCTATAACAACACTAGGTAATGTAACATATAGAGAGGGATAACGAACATGTACCCTGTGTTCTCTTAACATAAATCAGGAGTTGAAGACATATAATCACTACGCACACGGTGTTGGTATAAATAAGAGATAGGGTCATTAAAGGGACACAATCATGCCTGTTTCTTGAGCGGCATAAATCACAGGTTAGAAGGTTCTAATATAGGGAGTCATCTGCAGCTGTTTCTAAAGGCAACCATGAACAGCTGTTTACTCTAGGGTACAAAATAACTAATGGGATCATAAGATCAGCTCATGTCCTGGTTCTAGTCAGTAAAGGTAGATGCAATAATATAGATCACAAGTACCCTGCTTTAAAATAGAATAGGTCATTGAGACAATAGGACACTCAGTACTGGTTTAATCTCTGGAGTTACATAAATAAGAGTAGTTAATGTGGACTATATAGAGGCAACATCGACACAACTATCCTGGTTTACTCTAGAGGTACAAAATACAGGTAGAATGGTTTAATCGGATATACTATCCGGAGTGCCTGGGTACCATAAATAAGGTAGCAAGGTATAGTAGATATCTACACTTCTCCTAGAGTGTTCACAAACGGTACACAAGTAAGGTAGACATAGAGGGACATACTATAGAACATCACGTCTGTGTTCTACTTATATAATAGAGGAGATGTCATAATACGGATCATCCACTGTACTGTGTTACTTGAGAGTGCCAACAAGACATAAGGTAGTTTACTATAGGAGGGCATAATAGGACACATCACGTCACCTGTTTAACTCTGGAGTGCATAACAAATAAGTAATGGGATATATAACTAAGGATGCACCGGGTCTCTGTACAAAAAGTAGATGGGATATAACTGGATAAGTCTACGTCCTGTGGTTCGGTAATACAAAAGAGGGACACAAGTAATGGGTCATTACTGTCCATGGGTGCTCCGGGGACAACCTAAGACACAAGTAATAGTCTATATAAATCAGCTATGATCCCCTGGTTCCAATCTTATACATAGACCAAGTAGTTGAACTCATATGAGAGGTCACCAGACCCACGTCCGCTGTAATCTGTGAGGTACAACAAAACATAGTATAATGGGTAACTATAGAGGGTCATCCACGTGCACACTGGTGTTTGTCTTGTCATATACGAGAGAGATGCGACAAAGACACAAGCGATGTTTCTGAGAGTTCACATACGAACAAGGTAGATGTAAGGATCATATGAGAGGGCATCAACAAGACACTATGTTAACTTGGGTGTTCACCTCTGAAGGTAAGTAACTAAGGAGCACCAAGGATCAAGTAAGTTATACTAGAGAGTGCACCAGACATCAGCTAAAGTGTCTAACTATGAGAGCATACATAGAACAAGGTAGATGTGGATTACTATAGAGATCAACATCGACATCCTGTATCTGTACATAAATACTGATAGGGTGCATTATAATAGGCGATCACATAGTAATGGTGTCTCCTTGTAAACGTAGCGCATATAGGACACCATGCCTGTTGGTAACAAGAGATGAGACATATTAGGTGACACTGTCCCCTTGTCCTTATAATATAAGGGTCTTAGGGATCATCGGGTCCTCGGTACATAAAAGGGAGGATAATAATAGTACCATTCTTTCGACTAGTAGATGGATCGCTAGAGGATCTCATCTGTTTCTGGTCATAATAGGTATGGTATATAGAAAGTCCCTGTCCTGGGCAATAGTAAGGATATCTAACAAGGACATCCAGTACGCCTGGGTCTCTGAGGTGAACATACAAGTACACGAGTAATGGGATTATATAGATCATCTAGGCCCCTGAGTCGTTCTACTGGCACAGTAATGTTAACTAGAGAGTGCATATAAGGACATCACCCAGTATCCTGAGTTTCTATGAGGTGACTAGGTAATGGACCATAGATCATCAGTACCGCCTGGTTATCTACTAGAGGTGACAATAACAACATAAAGTTAATGGGTATTTAAGGCTATAGTCACGTGCCGGTACTAAATATGATATCATAATGGATCATCTCACTCTGTGTCTCTTAGTAATAGGTATAGGGATCATATATGATCACTCACGTCGAGTGTCTGGTCAAATAAGTCACAAGTAGTTGGGACCTATAGAGGTATCATAACAGTCACAGTACCTGTGTTACTCTAGGGTCACAAACAAGGTAAGTATGGAACTCATAGATAGGTCACACACGATCCACCATAGTGTTTAACTATGAGGGTGCACATCACACATAGTAATGAACTATAAGAGTGATACAATCTCACATACCTGTAGTGTTCTCTGTACATAAAAGGTGCAGATATAATAGGACTCCATAGTACTGTTTCTCTTACTAATAGAGGAGTGGGATCATACAAGGACATCAACTGTAATGGGTTTGGTAAAAATTAGAGTAGTGGGTGATCTTAATAGGATCATGACGTCCTGCCGTATCAACTAAGTAATGGGATATATACGGATCACTCACTAGATCCGTTGTCTACTGGTACCCAAAGTTAGATGTTAAGAATAGAGAGTGAATCAACCAACGGATCCTGTTGTATCTAGAGAGAGTGCAATAACAGACAAAGTAGATAAGGTGGTCATAATATAAGAGGCTCTCTCACACATGTCCAACGTTGTTTAACTAGAGTAGCATTAAAAAGCCAAGTAATGTGGACAATATAGAGAGTATCATACAACACTAGTCCTTGTTTAAACTTAGGAGTACAAATAAAGGTAGATGACATAGTTTTCAGGGACCACACTATCACTGGGTGAGTCTGGGTACCATAATAAGCGTAGATGGGGTTAATTACGGGATCATGCTCACTGTCCTTCTGGTGTCTCTGGGTCATAAATAAGGAGATGGGATCATATATAGGGATCATCTCAACTGTCCCCTGGTGTTCTCTGGGTACATTAAATAAGTAGATGGGATCATTATAGGGATTCATCTCACTGTCCCTGGGTGCTCTTGGTAACATAAATAAGGTAGATGGGATCATATATATAGGGGATCACATCACTGTCCGCCTGGTGTTCTCTGGGTACATAAATAGGTAGATAGGGATCATATATAGGGATCATCTCACTGTCCCACTGGTGTTTTCTCTGGACATAATAAGGTAGATGGGGGATAATATATAGGGTATCATCTCACTTCCACTGGTGTTGCTCCTGGGTAGCAGTAAATAAGGTAGATGGGGATCTATATATGGGATCATTCTCACTGTCCCCCTGTTTCGCTGGGTACATAAATAAGGTAATGGGGATCATATATAGGGATTCTATCTCACGTCCCTGGTGTTCTCTGTTACATAAATAGGTAGATGGGGATCATATATAGGGATCATCTCAATGTCCCCTGGCTGTTCTCTGGGGACAATAAAGAAGGTAGATGGGATCATATAAGGGATCAATTCTCACTATCCCCTTGTTTCTCTGGGTACATAAATTAAGGAATGGGGGGATCATATACTAGGGACATCTCCATCCCTGGTGGTTCTGGTACATAATTAGCTATGATGGGATCATATATAGGGATCATCCCACGTCCCATGGTGGTTTCTCTGGGTACATAAATAGAGTAGATGGGGATCCATATATAGGGGATCACTCACTGTCCCCTGGTCTTTCTCTGGGTACATAACATAATGTAGATCGGGATCATTATAGGGACTCATCATCTCACTCCACCTGGGTTCTTCTGGGTTACATAATACTGTAGATGGGTGATCTATATATAGGGATCGATATCTCACTGTCCCCCTGGTGTTCTCTGGGTAATAATAAGAGGTAGATGTGGGATCATTATAGGGATCATGCTCACGTGTCCCCTGGTGTTCTCTGGTGTCTAAACTACAGGGATAGATAGGTGATCATATATGGATCAATCCTCACTTCCCCGATGGTTACCTCTGTTGTACATAAAATAGAGAGGAATATGATTCCGCTGGTTCAGTACTAATAATATGAGGACTTAGGATCATCTCACAGTCCCCTGGTGTTCTCTGGGTACATAAATAAGGTAGATGGGGATCCTATATAGGATCTCACTACAACTGTCCCCCTGGTGTTCTCTGGGTACATAAGTAGGTTAGACTGGGGATATATATAGGGATCATCTCACTTGTCCCCTGGTGTCTCCTGGGTACATAAATAAGGAGTATGGGGTAATAATAAGATCATATCAGCGAATCATCCACTGTCCCTCCCCCCTGGTTCTCTGGGCACTAATAAGTAGATGCGGGATATATATAGGGATCATCTCACTGTCCCCTGGTGTTCTCGGTGGGTACATAAAGACGGTAGAATGGGGGATCATATATGAGGGATCATCTCACTGTTCCCCCTGGCGGCTTCTCTCGGGTTACATCAATAAGGTAGATGGGGATAGTAATATAGGGATTTTCCCCCATCACTACACGTCCCTGTGTTTCTCGGGCTAAAAATAGAGGTAGACTGGGGATCATGATTAGGGATCATCTCACTGTCCCCTCGCGCGTTCGCTCATGGGTACATAAATAAGGTAGCATGGGATCATTATATAGCGAGTCATCTCACTGTCCCTGGAGTTCTACTCTGGGTACTCTAAATAATGGTAGATGGGGATTCATAATATAGGGATCATCTCACTGTCCCTGGTGTTCTCCTGGGTACATACAAGAAGGTAGACGGGGATCCCCTCTATCGGGTGCTATCACTGATCCCCTGGGTTTTCTCTGGGTACTAATAAGGTAGGTGGATCATAGTATAGGTGGACTCAGTCCACTGGATCCTCCCTGTTGGTCTCTGTACATAAAGGTAGATGGGGATCAATATAGGATCATCTCATGGTCTCTCCTGGTGTTCTCTGTACATAAATAAGTAGACTAGGGGATCATATATAGGGATCACTCTCAAGTCGTCCTCCGTGTTCTCTGGGTACATAATATAGTGAATGTGGGATCATATATAGGGATCATCTCACTGTCCCCTGAGTGTTCTGGTAAATAAATAACCGGGAAGATGGCCAGAGAGACATATATGTAGGGATCATCTACTGTCCCTCGGTGTTCTCTGGGTACATAAATAAGTGTAGATGGGGATTCATATATAGAATCACTCATTCACTGTCCTCTCTGGTGTTCTCTGTGTAAATATAATAAGTAGATGTGGATCATATTAGGATACATCTCATTCCTCTGGTGTTCCTGGGTACAATAAATAAGGTAAGATGGGATCATAGTATATAGAACTCCATCTTCACTGTCCACTTGGTGTTCTCTGGGTACATAAATAAGGTAGATGGGGCTCATAATAGGGATCAATCTCCTAGTCCGACAGCTCTTCACTGTGTTCTCTGGGTACATAAAGTAAGGGTAGATGGAGCCCCATCTACTCCCCCTATAGTTATCATCTCCTGGTCCCTGTGGTTCTCTGTGTACAAATAAGGTAATATCGGGATCATAATAGTGGACCATCTCATCGTCCCTTGGTTGTTCTCTGGGACATAAATAAGGAGATGGGGATCATATATAGGGATTCATATCACGTCCCTGTGGATTCCTCTGGGTACAATATAAGGTAGATGGTGATTACTATCGGGATCATCTCACTGTCTCGTCGGTGTTCTCTGGTACCTAAATAAGGTAGATGGGGAATCATATATAGGAGGATCATCTCACCTGTCCACCTGGTGTTCTCTGGGTACTAATACCGGTATATGGGCGCGATCATATATGGGATCATTCCACTGTCCCACCCCGTGTCGTTTCTGGGTACATCACAACAGGGTAGATGGGATCATATATACGAGGATACATCTCACATGTCTCCCTGTGTGTTTCTACTGGGTACATAAATAAGGGATGGGGCATTATATATAGGATCCTCACTGTTCTCTGGGGTTCTCTGGTACATATAATAAGGTAGAGTGGGGATCATATATAGGAATGCATCCTCACTGTCCCTGTGTTCTCTGGTACGATAAATAGGTGGTAGATGGGGATCATATATAGGATGTATTCCACTGTCCCTGGTGTTCTCTGGGTACATTAAATAAAGGAAGATGGGGACTATATATAGGGATCACTCAGTGTCCCTGGTGTTCTTGGTAAAAATAAGGTAATGGGGTCATATTAGGGATCATCCACTGTCCCCGTGTGTCTCTGGTACATAAATATGTGATGGGGATCATATATAGGGGATCCTATCGCACTGTCCCCTGGGTTCTCGTGGGTACATAATAAGGTATCAGGATCATATATAGGATCATCTCACTGTCCCTGGTGTTCTCTGGGTACATTAAATAAGTAGATGGTGGATTACTATATAGGGATCACTCACTGTCCCCATGGTGTTCTCGGGTACTAAATAAGGTAAAGGGGATCATATATAGGATCCTCACTCCCCGGGTGTTTCTTGGGTACATAAATAAGGTAGCTGGGGATCTATATAGGGATATCATCTCACTGTCCCTGGTGTCTCTGGGCGTACATAACATAAGGTATGATTGGGATCAATATAGGGATCATCCCATGTCCCTGGTGTCTCTGGGTACATAAATAAGGTAGATGGGGTCATATATAGGGCATACTCACTGTCCCTGGTGTTTCTGGGACAAAATAAGGTAAATGTGGGATCAGATATAGGGATATCCCTCACTGTCCCCTGGTGTTCTCTGGGTACATAAATAAGCTTAGATAGGGACTCATATATAGGGATCATCTCACTGTCTCCCTGGTGTTTACCTGGGTTAAATAAGGTAGATGGGGATCATATAGTAGGATCATCTCACTGTCCCCTGGTGTTTCCTGGGTACATAAATACGGTAGATGGGGATTTCATTTAATAAGGGGATCATCTCACTGTCCCTGGTGTTCTCTGGGTACATAAATAAGGTATATGGGGATTATATATAGGTCATCTCACTATCCCTGGTTTTCTCGGGTACTCAATAAGGTAGATGGGATTCATTATAGGGTCATCTCACTTCCCCCTGGTGTCTCTGGGTCTTGAGTGCTATTCATAAAGGTATTCATTTTCTGTAAGAGGTAGATGGCATATATAGGGATCATCTCACTGTCCCCTGGGGTTCTCTGGGTACATAATAAGGTAGATGGGGATCAAATATAGGGATCACTCACTGTCCCTGGTTTCTCTGGTGTACATAAAAAGTGGATGGGGATATATAGTAGGGATCATCTCACTGTCCCTGGTGTTCTCTGGGTACATGATAAATAAGGGTGATGGGATCATATATAGGGATTCATCTCACTGTCCCTGTGTTCTATGGTACATAAATAGAGGTATAGGGGATCAGATATAGGGATCATCTCACTGTCCCCTGGTTTTTTCTCGAGGTGTACATATAAGGTAGATGGGGAATCAATATAGGGCATACTCTCACAGGTCCCCTGGTGTTCTCTGGGTACATTAAATAAAGGTAGATGGGGAGCATAGTACTAGGGATCATCTCAATCCCCATGGTGTTCTCTGGGTACATAAATAAGTAGATGGGGATTCATATATAGGGATCATCTCAATGTCCTCCTGGTGTTCTTCTGGGTACATAAATAAGGTAGATGGAGCATATTATAGGGATCATCTCAACGATCCCCTGTGTTCTCTGGACATAAATAAGTAGATTGGGTATCAATAATATCATCCACTGTCCCTGGTGTTGTCTCTGGTTATCATTAAATAGGTAGATGGGCATAATGGGTCATGGGTTCTGTAATAATATAGGGGATTATAGGGAGCATCTCACTGTCCGTCCGTGTGGTTCTCTGGGTCAATAATAAGGTAGATAGGGGATCCCTATATAGGGTATCATCGACTATCCACTGTGTGTCCTCTGGGTAACTAAAGCGTGAAGGGGATCTTATATAGGGATCATCTCACTGTCCCCTGGTGTTATATTGGGTACATAAATAATGTAGTGGGGGATCATATACTAGGACATCTCATGTCCCCCTGGTGTTCTCTGGGTACATCATATGAGGTAATGAGGGATCATATATCTAGGGATCATCTCAACTGTCACTCCCTGTGTTCTCTGGGTACAATAAAGAACGGTAGATGGGGTATCATATATAGGGATCATCTCACTGTCCCCTATGTGTTCTCTGGGTACAATAAAAATAAGTAGTGAAGGGGAACATATATGGATCTCTCACTATCCCCTGGTGTTCTCTGGGTACATAATAATGTAGATGGGGATCTTAATATAAATAGGAATATCACAACTGTTCCCTGGTGTTCTTGGGTACAGTAAATAAGGTAGATGGAGACATATAGAGGGCTCATCTCATTCCCCTGGTGTTCTCTGGAGTGAATAAATAAGGTAATGGGGGATCATATATAGGGATCATCTCACGTCCCTGGTTGTTCTCTGGGTACTAAATAGGTAGATGGGGATCAATATAGGGTATCATCCTCACTGTCCCCCTGGTGTTCTCTGGGTACATAATAAGGTTAGAGAGGGATCATATATAGGGATTCATCTCACTGTCCCGGGTGTTCTCTGGGTAAGCTAATAGGGTAGCATGGGGATCAATTAGGGATCATCTCACTGTCCCCTGGTGTTCTCTGGGTACATATAATACAGGTAGAATGGGAGCTCATATATAGGATCTCTCACTGTTCCCTGGGTTCTCTGGGTAACATAAATACGGTAATGGATGGGGATTTCATATATAGGATCATCTCACCTGTTCCCCTGGTTCTCTGGTAACATAAAAAGGTTAGATGTGGGATTATATATAGGGATCATCTCACTGTCCCCTGGTGTTCCTGGGTCGACATACATAAGGTTAGATGGGGATCATATATAGGGATCATCTCACTGTCCCCTGGTGTTCTCTGGTACATACATAAGGTAGATGGAGGATCATATATAGGGATCATCTCACGTCCCCCTGGGTTCTTGGTACTAAAACTAAGGTAGATGGGATGCATATTGTGATCATCTCACTGTCCCCTGAGTGTCTCTGGGACCATAAATAGTAGATGGTGGAATCCATTATATAGGGCTCATCTTCACTGTCCCTGGTGTTCCTTCTGGGTACATAAACTAGGTAGATGGGGATATATATACGGATCATCTTCACTGTCCCTGGTGTTTCTCTGGGTACATAAATAAGGTGATGTGGATCATATATAGGGATATCTCATGTACCCTGGTGTTCTCTGGGTACATAAAAGTAGATGGGGATCATATATAGGGATCATCCAGCTGTCACCCTGGTTCTGTTCTGGGTACATGAAATAAGGTTAGATGGGGGGATCATAATGGGATATCGCACCTGTCCCCTGGTGTTCTCTGGGGTACATAATGGTAGATGGGGAATCATATATAGGGATTCATCTGCACATTCCCCCTGGTGTTCCTGGTACATACAACTAGGTTAGATGGGGATCATATATAGGGATCATCTCTCACTATCCCATGGTGTTTCTGGGTACATAACATAAGGTTAGATGGGATCAAATATAGGGATCATCCACTGTTCTCTGGTGGTCCTCTGGTACATTAATAGAGGGATGGATCATATATATAGGGATCATCTCACTGTCCCCTGTTGTTCTCTGGGTACAAATAAGGAAGGATAGGGTCATTTATAGGGATACATCTCACTGTCCCCTGGTGTTCTCATGGGTACTAAAATAAGGAAGATATGGTATTATATTATAGGAATCATCTCAGTCCCCTGGTGTTCTCCTGGGTACATAATAAGGTAGATGGGGATCATATATAGGAATCATCTCAAGCTGGTCTCTGTGTTCTCTGGGTACATAAAATAAGGAAGATAGCGGGGATATATATAGGAATCATCTCACTGGTCCTGGTGTTCTCTGGGGTACATAAATCAAGGTAGATGGGGATCATATTAGGGTCACTCACTGGCCCTGGTGTTTCTCGGTGTACATAATAAGGTAGATGGGGATCATATATAGGGATCATCTCACTGTTCTCTGGTGTTCTCTGGGTACATAAATAAGGTAGATGGGGATCATATATAGGAATCATCCCACTGTTCCCTGGTGTTCTCTGGGTACATAAATAAGGTAGATGGAGATCATATATAGGGATCATCTCACTGTCCCCTGGTGTTCTTTGGGTACATAAATAAGGTAGATGGGGATCATATATAGGGATCATCTCACTGTCCCCTGGTGTTCTCTGGGTACATAAATAAGGTAGATGGGGATCATATATAGGGATCATCTCACTGTCCCCTGGTGTTCTCTGGGTACATAAATAAGGTAGATGGGGATCATATATAGGGATCATCTCACTGTCCCCTGGTGTTCTCTGGGTACATAAATAAGGTAGATGGGAATCATATATAGGGATCATCTCACTGTCCCCTGGTGTTCTCTGGGTACATAAATAAGGTAGATGGAGATCATATATAGGGATCACCTCACTGTCCCCTGGTGTTCTCTGGGTACATAAATAAGGTAGATGGCCTGGGTACATAAATAAGGTAGATGGGGATCATATATAGGGATCATCTCACTGTCCCCTGGTGTTCTCTGGGTACATAAATAAGGTAGATGGGAATCATATATAGGGATCATCTCACTGTCCCCTGGTGTTCTCTGGGTAC